>JAEKIV010000028.1:0-117981 GCA_016801325.1 Hypholoma fasciculare
TGCGGGAAGAATTTTATTGCTGAAATTTTTTAAAATGTAACATGTCCGTGCGCATAATAAATGTGCAAACGGGCACCCATAGATATGAAGCTCATACTAAGCCTTTTCCTGAAAGAATACAAAGTTGATATAAACGTTGCAAGGTCCTTCACATGTTTCCGGAATTTTAAAAAAGTTTTTGAATAGGTTCATAATTTTTCTAGGTATGCGTACTTTGACAAATTGAAAAGCAAGAAGAATGCAGCACAGTAGTAGTATGACTCAACTCCTCAATTCGGGGAAGCTGACGAAGGTGCGCGTAATGCGTTGTTTATGATTAGTAGTGCTGAGCAAGTATCGCTGCGCGTCGGAAGCAGCTCCGGTAGAAGACTCTTCCCGTATAATATTACCTTCGCTTGCTTTGAATTGGCTTTGACTCTCAATTCAAGTTCTGATAATTGTGGTCCTTGATTGCATGTCACAATAAGGTTGAATACATTGTTTCAGTTACTGGCCTACATGTCCTCAGTTATTTCTTTACGATTGTACAATTGTAAAAGCAATTGAAAATGCGTACCGCGCGCATTGAATTTGATAGACTGCGCACTTCAAGATGTTCTTTCAGATAAACCCGACAGCACGCCAACAAGAAACCCATAGTGTTGCATCGAAGCTGCTCAGCTGCGCCGAATTAGCCAACATAGGGGAGGCCTTCACTGCATTCTCCATCGAAAGACGCGGAAGTTGCGCGGAAGTCCAAAAGCTTCACACGAGCCATCCCCTAGTTCATTCATCTCGATCCCCATGCTCCGGCAGAAGATGAGGACTCGGAAAGCGGCAGCTGAATTGGAACTTGTATCTGTATCTCCTTTCTGAGCGAGTGCCAAATGTTCTAACTTAGATAACCATTCGTGAGGAGGGAATTAACAGCATGCTCCAAGCGCGTGTATTTTCAGATGGCGTGAAAATTTATGCGCGAGCTGGTGAATATGCACTCGCATCCGAGGTGTGGTGCATGGCGGGGCATGGCGCAGCGAAATAGTTTTCAAAACCTGCGCATTTTCGCGGTGAGCTTCGCACTAAGTACAAGGTACCAAGCCGGATGGCTCGCTAGCTGCGAGGACTGGCTGACAAAGTCGCAGCGCGTGTGCCTGTCCGATCAGCGTAGTCTCAGCAGAGACACAAAAATCTGGGAACAGTCAGGGCGTATATTCGTATTTCGCGCAAATTTCGCGACTTCCTTGAAGCAACAACGGCCAAGGCCTACGGCACTTGCCGTATTATGTAATTGCCGATAAATCTTCGTGAACAGCCTCAATGGGAAGAACGGTCGGCGCAGCTTTTCTTCACCTCTCTTGTCTCGTCTCTTTGTATTTCCCGTTTCCTCGATACCACTTTGTCTCTTCTTAATAATGGGAAACGTCAGCGCACAGGTCTTCATTCGCCATGCACTCTGGCTGACGCTATACATCTCTCACAGGGCGCCAAAGCTCAACAAAAGCGTGAACGCAACGCGGACAAGGCTGGCTCAGGTGGATCCAAAAGTCAGGCCAAGGTCAATGAGGCCGCAAAGTCCATCGTCTGCTCGACCTGCAGACAACCATTCGTGAGTCCCGAAGGACCATTGTCCTCAGCCACCGCTGACGTGTAACAACATCTGTAGTTGATCACTACCCGTGCCCCTGCGTAAGTCCAGCACGATATCGAATCTTGCAACTCAGCTGACGTAGACCACTTCCTTTGACATTGCGCTCATCAATTCACAGCCTCCAGGAGCATGCACAGAACAAGCACAGCAAGACAATTGCTGACTGCTTCCCCAATTTCAAGTAGCGGATATTGTATTATATGTAGAGATGGGTGTAGTGTGAGGAGATATGACCCGAGTTTGTCGCATCGATTATGTCGCCCGCTGTGTGTCGTACTCGTACTTTTGTACTGTCGCCCAATTATAGAGGGTGTCGTTGGAATGACACAGGTGTGAGATGACGATGAATTGTAGTGGGGACCCATCCTATGTCTATATGGGATTGAATCCGCCAGGAGCTCCGGCAGCGGCGTTGGCGGCGCCTCGGCTCTGCAGCTTCTCGCCGACCTTCTTCTGCACCTCGTTGTATTTGCCGACACAGCGGTCGATGCACACGCTTTCGCCCTTGTTGAGGTCAGGTTCCGCGAAGCGGGTGCTGATGCACTTGGAGTAGCATGACCTACAGACCGTGTTAGCCGGAAACACAGTGCACGCGTGTGCAGGGCACTGACGAGACCATCTTGTTAAAGAAATCCGTCACCGTGTCGAGTCTGAGCACGCGTGAGCTGCGATGACGCAAATGAAATTATGGGGACAGCTCACTCGGTAATGGCCATCTCTATCTTCTCAACATTAATACCGCCACTGGGGGGCGCACCGCCTCTAAGGAAAGACATTGGGGATGTGTGGGGTGGGGTGGGTGGAAGAGAGCTGCTGAGACGAATTAGGCACGAGTGCGCCCGAGAAGGCGGGGAGGTCACGTTATCCGGCGTCGCCGAAAAAAAGTTTTGGACGCTCACTCTGCCAGACGCGCTCACTCCCCAAAACATGGACAGGAAACGCGAGACGACGACGCTTGCCGTCCACCGCTGCAGATTCGTCGACTACGCCCCCTCCTCCATCACCGCCCTCGCATATCCTCCCCTCCCTCTCCCCTCCCTCAAGGGCAAGAAAAAGACTACCGCCGGGAAGCAGCCCCTCAAATTCGGGCTCCTCGCCGTCGGCCATGCCAACGGCAACATCGATATATGCGAATGGATGGGCGCAGACCTCGAGTCGCAGTGCTCCCAAGCATGGGTTGTCCGGAAGGTGTGCGCGCCGTACTTGGCCTTCGAACCGCAAATCTGACTAAGTTAATTACCAGACTCTCCCCGGCCCATACCCATCCAAGGTCGACTCGCTCGCATTCGTGATACGCCACCCAGACGACCTCGGGCCCGATGACGTCCCTACCCAGGCCGATCTGCGCCTCTTCAGCTCCGGCGGCGGGAGCGAACTCATTGAGTGGGATCTAGAACGCGGTTGCATCAGGGTATACAGGCCTTTCCTATCCTCAAACGTTTCGCAGTGCTAATTTTTGTGTTGTAATAGAGAACCATTACCTCGCAGGGTGGCTCGATATGGTCTCTCGCGGCGAATCCGTCGTCGTCGTCGCTCGCGCTTGGCTGTGAAGACGGCACCGTGCGCATCCTCTCTGTCGCTCACGACACTCTGACCCACTCGCGGCACTTTGACCGCGTAAAATGTCGCATGCTCAGTATAACATGGGGCCCACCTGTTCTGCGCGTCCGCTCACAAACACAAAAAGACACCGCCACTGATTCGAGCGACGATGATGACGATGACGACGACTGGACGGACTCATGGCTAGTGACGGGTGGCTCAGACAGTAGTCTGCGGAAGTGGGATGTCACGACTGGGCGTGTAATTGAAAGGATGGGCGTCGACAAGGTCCGCAACGAGCGCACCTTGGTTTGGACTGTTGGAGTGCTAGGGTACATCACTTGACACTTACTGAAATGCCGACTGACTTTGTTCCAGGGATGGCACAATAATTTCGGGCGACTCAATGGGTAATGTCAAGTTTTGGGACTCAAGGACATGTACACAGCTATACACCTTTGCTGCACATGGCGCAGATGTTCTCTGCATGGCCATCAGCCCCGTATGTTCTGTCGCGGGGATGTGGAAAAACAGATCTAAATTGACAAAAATTTCTAGGAAGGTCGCGCAGTCTACACAGCAGGCGTCGATCAAAAAGTAATACAGTTCTCTCTCGTCAATACTTCCAGTGAAAAGGGTCCCTCCTCAAGCCAATGGACACAGACCTCCTCTCGGCGCATGCACTCACATGACATCCGCGCGCTCGCCATCTGGCCGTCATACACCCCACTCCCAGGCGCGCACAAGCGCCAGTTCCCGATCGACGTCGCGCCGGTGCTCGCGTCGGGCGGGCTCGACATGTCTGTCGTGCTCACACCCGCGGCACTGCCCACGAGCACCGTCGTGAAAGTCACGAACCCGCTGAACACGAGCATGGAGGCGACATTCGAGGACGCGTACCACCGCAAGCTCGCGTACGTCGCGCCGGGCATCGTGCGCGCAGCGCGCGGCGCGCGGCTTGTCTCGTGCGCGCGCGAGGCAGGACTCAGCGTGTGGCGCATCCAGAAGAAGCCGGACGAAGAAGCTGCGCTGTCGCGCGAGTCGCAGGAAGCGGAAGAGCAGGAGCCATTCGCCGGTGGGTGGGAGAAGGTACTCGAGATGGACCTCAATGTGCATTCAAATATCACGGAACACGAGATCTCGGACGACGGCAAGTGGCTCGCCGTCTCGGACCTATATGAGAGCAAGCTATTTTCTCTCCGGACCGACGTAAGTATCCCTCCCATAAACCTTTTCGTGATTCTGATTCTGGGTCTCTAGGAGCGTGGCCAGATTGATCTCAAGCGCATAAAACATTTCTCCGCCATCGTCCAAGCCCAAATCCCTGCCTCATCAACACACGTCGCCTCGACAGGCGCCGCCGCCTTCCAATTCACACCGGATTCATCAAAACTCATCATGTCAATCGCCCTTTCATCCTACATTCTCGTCATCGATCTTACCGGTGACAAGCCCCGTGTGCTCCGCCGCTTCGATCAACATCGCATGCAGGACTCGATCGTGCACGACAGGGTTATCAAGGGCCGCGCGCACGCGTTGGAGCCCAAGGTCAACGGTCACGCAGCAGTAAATGGCGATATGGACGTCGACATGGCAGATGCGGAAGCCGAATCGCCTGCTCCTTCAGAAAAGAGTGATGAAGACTCAGATTCGGACGAGGAAGATGTTGGGTCGACTGCTGCAGTAGTCTCCGTCGACCGGATAGCGGTGAGCACTGACAGTCAGTGGCTAGCAACATCCGACAACCGCGCGCGGACGCATATATTCAACCTCGACCTCATCTCCGTACGTCCGTTGGTCTCCCTCTGCCTAACGCATACTAACCCAACCTCAAAGCACCACTGCGTCCTCCCCACCTTCCCGCGCGCCGCGCAAACGCTCGTCTTCGACCCAATGCACCCCTCTGTACTCCTCCTCGCCTTCCCAGACAACACGATCCAGATATTTGACGTCGAGACGCGCCAGTTCCCCGCGTGGGGCAAAGAGCTCGGCGCGAGCCTGCCCAAGCGCTTCACATATGCTCACGACCCCGTGCTCGGCGCGGCGTTCGACCCGCCCGCGGGCGCCGCACTCGGGGGCCGCACGCGCTACATTCTCTTCTGGGGCGCGACGTGGCTCTTCAAGGTGAGCCTTGACACGAGCGTGCGCACGGGGGGTCGCGCGGGGAAGCGGCGGCGCGACGCAGTGCTCGCAACACCTGGGGGGCCCCTTGCGATGCCAGGCGCAGGCGCGCACGGCCCCCATGTGCTCGAGGAGGACCGGCAGTGGCGCGACTACAAGATGGTCACGCAGTACCGCCCGATTGCATGCTGCGCGTTCCTGAGTAAGGACGAACTGGTTGTGGTCGAGCGCCCGCTTGTGGATATTCTATTGATGCTGCCACCTGCGTACTTTAAGCACAAGTATGGCATTTCGTAGTGTGTAATGGTCATACGCATTGTTGGATATATAATCACTATCTCAGCACTATTAATATTGTGAATTGGTGCAGAATGAGATATTGAATGTTCGAATATCTTAAAAGTGGTGGACAACTCAAGTATGATAGCCAAAGTCCATATTACTAACAGTGTACAGAGAGTATATTTACAGAACTATGGGTTTGTGAGACATGTACACAATACAATGGAAAAGGAATAGCGTCCATGAAACGGGTTTAGAAGATACCAGGAAAGGGCTAACGAGTGCGAAGCTTGCGCTTGCCGGGAGGGCATATCTTTGCACTATCATATTCGTCAGCATCATGCAGGCGGCGTGGACGCTTGCG
The DNA here is from genome assembly GCA_016801325.1 of Hypholoma fasciculare. Lineage (NCBI taxonomy): Eukaryota > Fungi > Basidiomycota > Agaricomycetes > Agaricales > Strophariaceae > Hypholoma > Hypholoma fasciculare. The sequence goes on from JAEKIV010000028.1 coordinate 5,937, forward strand.
ACTCGGCTTCTGGAAGTCTGAGGTTTCTCTAACGAAGTCCTTGGCAGTTGCAGTGGGCTTCTCTCCATCGACTTTCAAGAGCATTGCGCGCCAATCTTCATTTCTGCCTTCGTGGAGAAAGGTAAATTCCCTCTCAAACACCTTGTGGGCGAGTGCGATAGATTGCGGACCCTGGGGCTGATCAATAGGGCGATGCAAGTAGTTGTAAAACAGTGTGTTCCGCATTACTTCGATACATGCTGGAAAATCTGCATGCAAACGCTCATCAAGGTAGTCCTCGAAAGGAACAGGCGTCTCCAGGCAAGTATCTCGTGTTCGTGAGCCATCGGTGCTATTGACAAAGACCTTCTTGACAAATTCTCTTGATTGGACATTATTGACGCGTGCAGTGATTGACCAAAGGAAAAGCCACCAAAGAGATTCCAAGTCGTGTTGAGGATTATGAATAACATTCCCCACTTTATTGCCTGCAAATGGATCTTCACGTTTGGCAAGAATGCTTTCACGTCTGGCAAGAATGCTTTCCCTGTCAGAGTCTCCACTTTGGGCGTGCCGCTGAGCAAACAAGCGCTGCCTCATTATCTCAACAGGCATAAAGAATGGAGTGCCCTATAACTTCTTTTTAGTCACAAGAAATTAAAATGGAATATACAGCCAGGCGTACTGTTTTAGGATCAACAGAAGCTCTGCTATCGGGAGGATACTTCTTTGCATACTCAAGGTCTGCAAGCTTAGCTTGCCACTGGCAGGGGCCTGGCATCCTGTGAGCCATGATGTTCCCCGAGCTGATGTCTCTATGGACCCAGCCCGCACAAAACATCAAATGAAGTGCTGGAGAAGCAAATGTGTTAGTATTTGTGGACAAACTTATGTCAAGTTAGGTTGATAACATACGTATAAGCGCATGACGGAGGACGTTAACTACTTCTCCCAATGTTTCAAGATCCCCAACAGTAGTGCAGACTTCTTCAAAAACAACGCGATATTGCTTCCTAGGCGCGTAGTGACGATGTACATGCCCTTCGGATGTCTGTGAAGGCAGAGGCCGACTTGTCCCGACCGTGCTACGTTTGACCTGGGACTTCCGAAGATTGGGTGCCTTCACTAACATTTGTTCCGAGTTGACGAAAAGCCCTACTGTTCGCCTCGCTCCCGGTACAGTTGCCTTCGAACATTCCCCCACGAAATCGCACAATGGAGTTAGGAAAAATTTCTCATAGCCCTTATCTTTGACGAGCTGGGCGAGCTTAGCTTTGAGGGCCATGGTATCTGTGTCCAATTTCTCAGGATCGTCGACAAGCTGGGCATCTTCAGTGTTCGGAGTCCTGGCATCTGTATCCTCTTTCCCAGTATCTTTATTCTTGGAGAATGCGTCTTCTATGTCTTTGAAAATGTGGGTCCGCAGCTGCAGCTCAGTTTCGGCTTTGCTTTCAAGCCATACATCCTTGAGAATACACTTTTTGACATTACCAATTGGATTGGGGTCTGAGGGGTTGTTGACTTCGGTAACTAGCCATATGCGAGACATGCGGCCGGTGATGTTGTTCGTACGATATTCAGCAATTGGTTTTATCGTGCGATAAAATCGGCGACCGTTAGGAGCATCCTTTTCGGGAATTTCATATGTGTACTGTTCGGTAGCGCCGCCCTGATATAGTGTAACCTTAGAGTCGTAGCCCAGCTCCAAGTCCGTAGCAAACAAGAAGGACATGATGACTTTGATGAACAATTTGGGGTTCTATTACATGGATATATTAGCGTCAAATTGTGTAGACACCTGGGGGTTATGCTCATACCTCAACAAAGCTGAACCGTTTGCATACTGCAGAGTGGGATCGAGAGTGATACCAGAGAGTAACTTGATCGGATTCAATAGTAATCTGTAGACCTCTCATCAATAAAGAACACAAATATAGAAGGATAATACCGACCCCGAACGTGAACATACGACGAGGATCAGCGTTCATGATTTGAACATTAGCTGCTACCACTTTTTTATTATTCTGAGAAAAAGCATGTAAGCGTCAAGTCACTAGGTAATTGGGAGAACTACTCACATCGTGCCTATCGCGACTGTGCAGCTTATACTCTATAGGAACTGCAATGTCAGATGTAGTGAACATCCCTTCGCCATCGGATGTGATACAGGCGTCGATCATGTTATTGGACCCCGCAATGGCTGATTCAATGCGTTTCGACGGACAGTGTGTATAATGATAGCCGTTGCGCTTGCGTCCATCTAGGACACACTCGCCGACAGCAGCAGCAATATCGTCCAAATATTTGAACACGTTCTGTTCATTCCCATCGCTTTTAGTAGGAGCAGCGGGATATGCGCTAAACCGAAGCTGACCATTGTGGTCGTGCATAATAGGTTCCTCGGGCTTCGTAGGGGTTCTATTGGATAATCTCTGTTTGCCAATGGCAATGTTGTTCGAATTTGCTTTGGGAATGCTAAGCGGATCCATCAAATTCTTGACGCATTTTTCGACATCTTCGCCGGAGGGCGTGAACGGGAGATAACTAGTCATGAAGGTGGCGACATCGCTCGTCAGGAATTCTCCGTCCATTTCCTTGGCAATCTGGTCGCGCAACGTTGTGATATTTCTAATTCCTGCATTGGTTACATTGCGGCATGGTGTATCAGAGCTAGGGCTAATTGTAAAGAACGACCTCCGTTACACAAGCAGGTAACTCACATGCCACTCGCAGGCATTGGGGTGCCACCGATATTCGCAAAACCTGGGCCTTTGCAGGAGCTGCGTTAATTCAGTATCATTGAGCGGTGGAAAAAAAAATGGACTAACCTGAGCAGCTCATTATCTGCCATTGAAAAGAGGAGATTGGCGTAGTAAACGACGGAGACTCGTGACCGTGTTATTACTAGGCAACAAATAAAGCCAAACTTTCCCCAACCAAATTTTGGTGCTCCGGCCGCTTGCGGCGCCTTCGCAGAAGGGGCTTGCTCTAGACTGCCTACAGTCATTTTTAAATACTACAGTACTGACAAATTCAAGCTACATAAAACAAGCAACATGAAATCCACCTGCAAATAATAGTCGCTAGTAAGCAAGATATTTGCTGAGCTTCTTCAATTGGGTCCTAGAGCGCGTTTTTCAATGTGTCAGGCGGTAATGAAATGAATGCATGACACGGTACGTCGAAAGAGTAGTCATCAGCCCGCGTTGAATAGATGTCAGCCCACAATAGCGACCCAACGCGTCAGCCGCCGCTCTGCGTGTATATATTTTGCGCATCTTGATGGTCAGGCTCTCCTCCTTTCAAACTATCACCACATTCTATAGCTATCCCACATTCCATCTGCACAGGCACACTACACTATATCATTCTATATCCACCAAGTACAATCTAAACTACACACGTAACGGCAAGCCGCGACATTACTATCCCCACTACAAGTCGGCAAGCCGACATATCGATTCAACATCCATAACATCAACTTGACCACTAACACACTACTCTGACCACCATCCCCTCAAATAAAATGCCCGCCACATCCCCCCTCAAATTCTCCCTTGTCATCCTCCTTTCTCTTGCGCTGGGCGTCCCTGTGCATTCAGTCCCAACCCCGCAGGCCGAGGTCGGGAACGCGTACTCCGGTGCTGGCGGTCACGCGTCCGGCGGCGGGGTCTCTAAAGCGTCAGGCTCCAGCACAGGTACAAGCGTTCTTGGCGGCCTCGAGCTGATCGATGTCTTCTCCCGTACGTTCCCATTCGCGCCAACCTACTTCCCGGACTAATTCATCCTCTTCCATTCCAAGATAATGCTGGCGCTGGCGGCAAAGCGAGCTCCGGTCCTGCAATCGCAGGCGGGGTGAACACCACAACCACGGGTGGCGATAGCGATAAACAAAGCAATGCGTACAGCGGCGCCGGCGGGACCGCAAACGGCGGCTCGGTAAGCGGCGACGTGCCCGCGCTGATCAGCCTCTTCTCAGGTAAGCGTGTAGCATCATGCTGGTCTCTATACTCGCTAACTCCCATGTTTTCTGCAGGAAACGCTGGAAAGGGTGGTTCAGCAAGCAGTGGGATCGCGATCGCGGGTGCGTCGGTCCCCAGCCAGTCGGGAACCCCCGCGGAGAAGGGACGTAAACTTCGCATGGCGCGCATGATGCGAGTGCGGAGAGGCCTTGTGCTCCATGAAGACGAGGAGATGGATTGAAGACATGCGCCGTTGACGGCAGCATCCTTCAGCGAGGCCTTTTGGCTGATGCCATTTATCCAGACCTGAGAAACGATAAGGACGACGAATACTAAACGACTCTTGTAACTGTATACCAGCACCGTGTATTTTTATTGTACATCCATGAGTAGATATCTGCTCTATATAATCCTTCTCGTCGTCAATGCGCGCTTGGAAGGGGAAAATGAGCTGCTTGCGTTGATATGGACGACTTGAAATTATGCTAGCCGAGAACCCCAATATGGAAAGCGATTTTCCCAGAATGGGATTCTCATAACGACCGATGTCCGCAAACTGGGCCACTGAGATACCCAGCCGTGACTGACAAAAATGCAGCGTATAACCGCTCCCGGAAATTTAACAAACAGAAACCTCAGGCAAATAATTATATGATGAGAATGTCATATTCACTCCGTTATTATCAGTTCAAAGTACAGTAGTTGATGACACATCGAATCTTCAAAATCAATAAGCCCACTACGATCCCTTCACCGAGCGCCTATTCCGCTTCTGATACACCGTATACACATAATATCCTCCAGCAAGCATCCCAATAGCCACGAAATTAGCTGAAAATCCACACCTATCAGCATCATTCATCCCTCCTGCAAGACCACAGCGCAGCCCACCTGCGACAAAGCCAAGCACCCCAGAGAACACGTCCGCGACCATCGCAACGAGGTGCTGCACGATGGCGAACGCGCTCTGTACGACGTCGACCCCGAGCGCGAAGACCGCGTGGAACACGGCGAAGATCGAGTTGGCGAGCGAAACGACGATCCCGATGATGCCGCGGAAGAACTGTGAGATGGCGTCGAGGACTCCCATATTATTGTTTTTGGAGGAGGATGGGGGTGTAAGCTTAAGGTTTATTTATGTGCGCCCGGGCAGTCTCAGACGGCGAGTTTATATGTTGGGTGCAGAGCTCCATTACCACACCGACGTCATAGTAGTAGTACAGACGCCCCGCGCCGTTCGAGGGCGCGGTCACCGCTTCCGTCATTACAATCTAAATCCGTCGACTCCACAACGCCACACTTCGACAAACAACAACCCTTGTCCCAACATACACTGTGACGTGATCATAGGCCCTAGAAACCACCTCCCGTAGATTACAGGCCGTCTCTGTCTGAGACTAGCGCTAAAAGGGTAGTGTTTCAATCGCACGTAGCCCGCTAGCGATCTCAGAGTAGACGTAGTTTTCCCGTGACCTCGTTGATGAGAGTTACAGGGCCAGGGCCGATAGCTAGCACAGTACGCACGTTCTCGCCCAGAGAACTTAAACGAGACCATATCAACAAAAACAGAATGGTCAAAAAAAATGGAGGGAGAACAACGCACGGATCTTGCACGGCGCGCGCACACAGGTTAAGGCTCTTAGCTACCGCTTCGAGCTCAAGCAGCTGGTCCTCTGATTTAGCCTTCAGCGCGATCTTCGCCTGCCTGTCGCACCGCAAGATCGGTCAGCGCATCAGGGCAAAGCAGTAGCGCACGCACCCCGTATATTCCCAATGCCGCACGAGCCCGGGGTTCACCTTCGTAAGCGCCTTGTAGCAGGCGAGCGTCGCGTGCCTGGCCGCGCGTCCTGCTCAGCGCACAGTAATATGACAGACGGGCTGATGGACTGACCCACATCTGCGGACCGGAGGTCAGCACCGCGTGTAGGGTAAGTAGGCGGAGGATATAGAACGCACTGAGAGGCGATGGCGCCGGGGCTCAGCTTCAGGTCCATACGGACGATGAGGACCTGATGCGGGGGTGAGCGGTGGGCTCGTCGCGCGGGGTTGGGACGTACCATTTTGCATTGCTCGAGGAAGCCGGCGCTGACGGCGGCAAGGTCTCCGTCTGGGATGTCTTCTGTGGATAAGGAGTCATCTTCGTTGTCTGCTTCCTCTGGATCGGCAGGTGTGGGGAGGAGCTCGTCCCCGATGCTAGCTTGTGTTGGTGTCTTCGATTTTATTGAGAGGGCGCCGACCTGATAGCCAATGGCGGAAAAACTTATGGAAAGAACGAGAGTGAGGATGACTGGAGAGAGTCAGCACAGAGATTTCGAGCGGGCGCTGCACGCACCCAATGAGCTCGGCGCCGTCATGTTGGCAAGAAGAGTGGCAGAGTGCAGCGTGCGCCAGAAATAAACTCGGCATTTGCCGAAGCGGATTTTTCATGTCCTTGTGCATGTATCAAAAACAGTCTCTTGATTCGATACCCCTCCTCACGATCCCCAGAATACACAATGTCGGCCCTAGCTGAGTCCAGCTCCGCCGCCGCGGCGTCGAAGAAGAAAAGCAGGCATAGGACCAGGAAACAGACTGTCTCGGCCGCTGCTGCGCCTAAAGCGCAGGAAGAGCAGCCTGCCCAAGAAGAGGCCGAGGCGTCCACTTCGTCTCCTCCGCCCACCCCCAAACCAAAAGCCAAGTCCAAGGCCGTCGAACCTTCGGCAGCACCAACACCAACACCAGTACCCACACCCACACCTGCCGCCTCTGGGCCCGCACCCACCGCCCGCCTCCCCTTCTCCACCCTCGACCTCTCCGTCCCAACCACCCGTGCGCTCGCCGAGATGGGCCTCGAGACAATGACGCCCGTGCAGGCCAAATCCATCCCCGTGCTCCTCGCAGGCAAGGACGTCCTCGGCGCCGCGCGCACGGGGTCCGGCAAGACGCTCGCGTTCCTCATCCCCGCGGTCGAGCTGCTGCACCGTCTCAAGTTCAAGCCCATGAACGGGACGGGCATCGTCGTCATCACACCCACACGCGAGCTTGCACTGCAGATATTTGGCGTCGTGCGCGACCTCATGAAGTACCACTCGCAGACTTTCGGCATTGTCATCGGGGGTGCGAACCGCCGTGCGGAGGAAGAGAAGCTCGTCAAGGGCGTCAATCTGCTCGTTGCGACGCCCGGTCGCCTGTGGGATCACTTGCGTGTGCGTGTACTCCGCTTTTTATTGCCTTTGGCGTGGTGTTGACGCCTTTTTCAGGATACAAAAGGTTTCGTGCGCCGGAATCTCAAGGCTCTTGTTATCGACGAGGCAGACCGGATATTGGAAATCGGCTTCGAGCAGCAGATGAAGGACATCATCGCGATGCTACCCAAGGGTTTGTTTGCACTATTGAAACCAATCCAACATGTACTAACAATTTTCCAGAGGAGCGCCAAAGCATGCTCTTCTCCGCAACACAAACTACAAAAGTCACGGATCTCGCCCGCATCTCCCTGCGCCGAGGACCAGTACACATCGACGTCGACAAGGAAGAGACCACAAGCACAGTAGCGACGCTATCCCAGGGCTACATCGTCTGCCCGTCAGAGCGTCGCTTCCTGCTGCTGTTCACATTCCTGAAAAAGAACCTGAAGAAAAAGGTCATCGTTTTCTTCTCCAGTTGCAACTCGGTGAAATACCACTCAGAACTGCTCAACTACATCGACGTGCCAGTACTTGATCTACACGTGAGTATTTCTCTCGCTTCAGAAAATTCGGATTTTGACATATTCCCTGCAGGGAAAGCAAAAGCAACAAAAGCGCACAAATACGTTCTTTGAATTTATTAACGCAGAATCCGGGATCCTCCTATGTACCGACGTCGCTGCGCGGGGCCTTGATATCCCCCACGTAGACTACATCGTGCAGTACGACCCACCAGACGACCCGCGCGACTACATCCACCGCGTTGGACGTACAGCGCGCGCAGGAAAGGTCGGCAAGAGCTTGCTCTTCCTGCTCGAAAGCGAGCTCGGGTTCCTGCGGTACCTCAAAGAGGCCAAGGTGCCGCTGAACGAGTTCGTCTTCCCCGCGGACCGCATCGAGAACGTGCAGGCGCAGGTACGCATCCCACACCCTAATCATTAACCACGTGCTGACCACTGACGACACGCAGCTTGAGAACCTGTTAAGCAAGAACTACAACCTCTATCGCTCCGCGACTGCGGGGTACCGCGCGTACCTGCAATCGTACGCGTCGTACTCGCTGAAGAAGATATTCGACGTGAACGCGCTCGACCTGACGAAGATCGCGAAGGCGTTTGGGTTCAAGGTGCCACCGCGCGTGAACCTCATGATCGGGCCTGGGAAGGGCCAGTCAGCGCGGGCGGGTGAGAAGCGCCGGCGCGATGAGGATACCGAGGAGGAGGACGAGGAAGAGGAGGAAGAGGAGGGCGCGGATGCGAAGAAGGCGAAGGCGAAAGCGACGGGGCAGAGTATAGATGGGAGTGTGCGGGGCCCGAAGCGCGGGGATGGGGGCCGCGCGCGGCGGGTGGAGACGCTGGGGCAGAAGGCGGTGGATAAGGAGCGGTTCCGTAAGGCGAAGCCAAGCGCGAATTGGAGTCGGTAGTCCGAGTGCAGGAGGTCGTTGCGCAGACGCTTTCTCTGTGCGTTCAAATTAGGCACATGGGTATTTGTATTGCGGCCGTTTGTGTGTTCACTTGAAGTGACAATTGAATGACAAACAGACTTTTCCACCTAACATGCAACGTGTAATGCATACCAATCTGGCCATCGCGAGCCTGAGCGTCATGGCTAAAAACGTGGCTCGTATAGCTCAGGCATGAACCTGAAAAAAAACAAGCGCCGATGTTTTTGTGCACAGGAAATCTTCTGTGACGTAGTAGTGACGTCTGTGTAATTGAATGCACGTGCCGCTGTGGTCACGCCACGTTGGTTGGTGGACTCGTCACCACTCGTCTCGTCAAACGTTTTCACTCCAAAAACTACCATCATGGCCACTTCGCAGGTACGTCCCCGTCGTCGCCGCTGCTGCGCCCGACGCTGACGTCCCCCAGCACTATATCTGGGCCGCAGGCCATCTGGTGCTCCTCGCCGCGTCGCTCCGCTACCTCCTGGCCTCCCTCACCTTCAAAGCCGCCTCCACTCTGTGGTACAAAGGTCCGTCGTCCGACCGCTTGCGGGCGCTCAATGTTGCTGATAGCCTGTGATCGCTGCAGCCAGCTACGCAGGCGCCATCGTCAGCTATGCCATCGTATGCCAGTCCGTATCTACTTTTGCCACGCGTATGCGCCGTGTACTGACGCCCTGCCTTGCACATCAGTAAATCCGTGGGCGTGCGTGACCTTGCCCTCTCGCCCTACGCAACGTGCTGATCTCACATAGTATCCTCAACCCAATATCGCATGGGTCCGCCGCGCGCTGCTCGACGAGGTGCGTAATCCATTTTCGCTGTCCCGTAGCCCATCTCACCGCATACACAGAACATCCAATATCTACTGCTCGCCCTATTCTGGTTTACATCCAAGCCCATTACCCGTGCGTGTGTTCTAATCATTCAGGGCTTGCATGTAGTTGACCCGCTGCTTATCCAGTCACTCTGTTGCCGTTTATGATCTTCTCGCTCTTCCACGCGCTGACTTTCCTCCGCACGACGATCATGACCCGCTACATGCCGGGACCGCCCGCAACCGCCGGTGGCCCCCCACAGCCGCACCCCCTTGCGAAGAAGCTCCAGGCCTGGGTCAAAGGTGCGCCTCTCCCCGCGTCGCGCGCCACGTGTCTGAGACCATTCCGCAGCGAACTACGACTCCGCAATGCGCGTCGTCGCATACACCGAGCTCGTGATCTTCCTGCGCGTGCTCCTCGGCGCGGTCACATTCCAGAACTCGCTGCTTGCGCCAATCGCGTTCGCTCACTTTGTGCGCCAGCGGTACTTCCAGAGTGCGTTTACGCGCGAGGCGGTCACTGGCACAACGCGCCGCGCGGAGGCGTTCGTGCACCGTGAGAGCACGCCTCCGATGGTTGTGCAGGTGTTCGAGAAGGGGCAGTTGCTCGTGCAGCGCTGGGCGGGTGTTGCGCTTACACCAAATCCCCCTGCGGCTGCGGCTGGTGCCAGGCGATAGGCTCGGACATGGACTCGGCTTGACCGAGCATTGGGAAGGAAAGAGAGGGCCGTAATAATATATTTGGCGAACGGACCTGCTGCGTCTTTTTTATTCTTGTAATAGGCGGCCGTGGCGCTGTTGTTTTGGCGTATATATTGTGCACAAGTCTGCTCATTGGTATTCGTTCTGAGTGCCATGTGTTTTGAGTTGCCGGTGCCGAATACAGCAAACACGCACAAACGATAAGCTGAGAAAGTTTGGGTTCGTCCTAGAGCTCACTGCTCTCTGCGCGCTGGATGTCCCGCATACCTGTCCCCTCCCACAACACTCACGCACGGCCCCTTTCCCCCGGCCCCCAGGCATTCCCCTCCATTCACGACTCCCTCGACCGCGCCCCGTCCCCCCTTGCCCGCGCCCCAGCCCGTCCCAGCTCATTCGCCAGTAACGCCGCCAGCAGCACCGTCGCCACCTCTCACACCTCCATGTCTTCCGTGTCAGGCTTCCAGTCCGAGACGCGGCGCAAGCAGTCCAAGCGCGACGAGGTGCGTCTCGCCGGGAGCACCCGCCGGGCCAGCCCCTGTTTCTGTGCTGACACTCCGCGGGTACACAGGCTATACGTAAGAAGATCGAGTCCGAGCTCGCGCGCAAGCGCACGATCTCGACGACGCAGAGCGGGCGCCCCGGTAAGCGCGCGGGACGCACCGCGACGAAGGGCACCGTCGCCGCGCTGAAGCCGAGCCCCGCGCTCACCGTGCCAGAGCACATCAGCGTCGCGGAGGCGAGCCAGCTGTGCGCCGCGAAGCGCACGGACTGCGTCCTCGTTGTTGACGACGAGGAGGGCCTCAGCGGGATCTTCACCGCGAAGGACCTCGCATACAGGGTGCGTCGGCGGACGATTGCGTGGCGCTGATGCGCATGCTGACGGGGTGCTTGCAGGTCACCGCGGAGGGGCTTGACCCACACACGACGCCCGTGAGCCAGATCATGACGCGCAACCCGATGGTTACGCGTGATACAACGAGCGCCACCGAGGCGCTCGAGCTCATGGTCTCCAAGCACTTCAGGCACTTGGTCAGTCCCCATGTCCCGTGTCCGCCGCGCGCCCGCTGATTGCCCCGCAGCCCGTGTGTAATGACGACGGGAACGTCGTCGGCCTGCTTGATATCACCAAGGTCTTCCACGAGGCACTCGGTAAGGTTGAACGGAGCTCCGCCGCATCTGAGCAGCTCTTCACTGCGATGGCGGGCGTGCAGTCTGAGCTCGGCGCGGCGAGCTCCAACCCGCAGGCCGCCGCGATGCTCGCTTGGGCAGAGAAGCTGCGCGAGAAGACGGCGCTGCCTGACCTTACGACGGTCATGGACTCGCGCACGCAGCCCGCGACCGTGTCGCCGAAGACGTCCGTGCGTGACGCCGCACGGCTCATGAAGGAGCGCCGCACCACCGCCGTGTGCGTGATGGAACCCGCAGGCCCGGGCGCGCCGACGGGTGCGGCGAAGATTGCAGGCATCTTCACAAGCAAGGACGTCGTGTTGCGTGTTATCGCGGCTGGCCTTGACGCGGGGCGGTGCAGCGTGGTCAGGGTGATGACGCCACACCCTGACACTGCGCCACCCGCGATGAGCGTGCATGATGCGCTGAAGAAGATGCACAGTAAGTATGCTAATTTGGGCGGTTGAGGACGCGCTGACGGTTGAGCAGATGGACATTATCTAAATTTGCCTGTTGTTGAGAACGACGGACGGCTCGTGGCTATTGTCGATGTCCTAAAATTGACGTATGCCACACTTGAACAGGTAAGCATATTTGCACTAAAACAAGTTCATCTCAGCTAACGACGACTAGATGAACGCCATGGCTGGTGGCGACTCTACGCAGAACGAGGCTGAGGGCGGACCGATGTGGGGCCGCTTCTTCGACTCGATCGGGCACGACGACGACGGGTCGGTGATATCAGGCTCGCACCACGCAACGGACCTGCGCTCCTTCTCATCGATGAACGAGCTGCACATGCAGCAGTCGCCGCACTCGGAGGTGCACCCGAACGACTCTGCGTCGGTCATGGACGACGATCAGGCGTCCGCGCTCGAGTCGTACGCGCGCACGAAGGGCCACGGCGCAGCGTCCGGCGTCGGCCTCGCGCCCGTGCCCGTCGACGATGGCACGTACGTGTTCAAGTTCCGCACGCCGAGCGGACGCACGCACCGCTTCCAGGCGCGGCACGACGGCGTCGAGCACCTGCGCGAGATCGTCGCCGGGAAGCTCGCGACGGATCCGTTCTTCACCGAGTTCGCGGACAGTGAGGGCGCGGTGCGCCCGGACCCCAGCGCATTCCAGCTCGCGTACACCGACGCGGACGGCGACACGGTGCTGATGACCGCAGACCACGACGTCGCGGAGGCGGTGAAGATCGCGCGCGCGGCGGGGACGGACCGCGTCGTGCTCTTTGTACAGGGCGGGCGCGGTTGGGCAGAGGCAGGCGCGGGGCAGAGCGCAGCGAAGGCCGCGGAGGCGGCGCTCGAGGGGAAGGCCGAGGTGCGCGAGGTGGAAAAGGCGGAGAAAGCGGAGACCGCGACGCCTGTGCCTGCGCCTGCTGCGGCGCTTGGTGCAGCGTCCGACGAGGAAGAGGAGGAGGCGCCCAAGCCCACGCGCCGTGCGCGCTCAACGGTGCCTGCGGGCAACGACGACGTGATGGGGATCCCGAAGGACCTGCTGTTGCCTGCGAGCATCGGTGTGCTGGCGGTCGTCATCGTCGGCGTGTTCACGATCTCGCGGCTGACGGCGAACAACTATTAAAGCTGAGGCCGGATTTTGGATGGGAAAAAGAGAAAAGCACAAGAAAAAAAACAAATTTTATGATTTCCGATTAACGACATAGACCAAATTTATATCCAGCTGCATCTTTTATGACTATAGCTTTGTTTAATGAATTTTATTCAGGACAGTGTTGCGGTACGCTTTCATGAGTGATTTCGGTGGTGTTATGCTTTCTTGCCATGTATCATGTTCATGCTAAAATTGAGAAAAGGCATACGACGCATCAAAATTTGTCTATGCCTGCACCAACTCTGCCTCGTCGAGTCGTGAAGATTTTGTTGAAGGAAGCATGTGGGATCCCAATTGGTGATGAGCGGAAGCCCATGTAAGTCATATTAATTTCCTTTTACAGTAACACATCAAGCACTCTGGAGCTTCCACCACATAGGTGTTCCGTCAGACACCTAAACAAGAGACAAATTATAGAATATACGACAGCAAATAAAAAATTAGTGAGAACTACATAAAGCCTAATATTTGACCTGGCCAGACAGGAATATTGATTCCCAGCTGCTCAACGCACTGTAGCTCGGCCTCTTGCATGTCACCCAACGGGACAACCCAGAACTGGTTCTTACTGTCGTTTCTAAAATTGATATCAATTCTTTCGTTGTTTGCTTTCCTGATAGATATGGTGAAGAGGGCTTCCTCGGGGTCGGGTGTTGGTCTTTGGGCAGATATTAGCCAAAGAATTGAATATGCAACGAAACTTGTGAGGATTTACTGTGTTGACTGTAGGGACTGTTCCTTGGAAGCTTCTGCCATGAATGTCAGGATTCTCGAAATTACGCCGGTTCTGATGAGTAGGAGAAAACTGTCCATGGCGTCCATGACCTCCTGGTTTTGAGCGTGGCCATGGAAATCAGCAGTCACCTCGCAGCAAGTCCTATCGACCGGGCTTGTTTTCCATACGCCGATTTGAAGAGCAGCATCGGTCTGTGGAAATACAAGTCCCTTTTGCAATAGGTCATTATAAGCAGCAAGGATCTTCTGGCTGGCTTGCTGCTTGATGACTTTGTCGAAGCGCATGAGCATACCGGGTGGCAGACCGGGGATGTCTTCGAATTTGTAGAACACTCTACCGGTCTCTGGGGTAGGAGGGATGAGCAGGCCAGACTCTGAATTTTGGACATTTATAATAGCTGGAAAAAAGTGAGCATGTCATAATTGCGGGTTGGGTGTACGTACTCGTTTTCGCTGCCCATTTTGCCTGAACCTGGAGCGTTTTTTGGGCCCGTCTTGCACTGCTCTCGGCGCTGTGGTTACCACGCTTTCTTTTTCCTCCTCTCTTTTTGCGGCCCATATATAGGAAAGACAGAGGCGGACTAGAGTGAAGGCATTTGAGTGCAGGAATAGACGTGGCGACGCGCCTATAACCTGCCACAAACTGAACACGGAAACTGCCGGTCATGACATTCGGTTGTTCCTGTTCCAACTTTTCAGATTTGCCAAAATTTGACGTACTCACGAACGTCGCAAAATTGCTTGTTCCTCGCCAGCTAAATTGTACGTTGAACTTGCAACATAGAGAGCGCTCAGCAGACACTGGCCAACCACCGGTCTTCTTTGTCGAGATGCTCACGTGCGTGATTTAGCAGTGCCATTGTGCTTCTTGTCGCGCCTGGCCGTTGTTCTCTCACCACATACCATCTGCCATGCCCAAGTCGGAGCGAGACGAGGTTCTGGGTGCCCTGGTCCGTGCGTTCTATCTCGTCCACCAACCCACCACTGACATCGCCCCAGACTGCGCGCGTCTTCCAGGCGATGCTCGAGGAGCTCGTCATGGATGCCGCCCTGCAGTCCCACCAGGAGGTCGCGCGCAGCCGCACCCTCTGCCCCGTCTGCAAGACACGGTGCGTGCCATATCCACGCTCCTGACGTTCAGCTGACCCAACTCCAACCATTTCGGCACTCAGATGCGGCTCAGGTATGTTCTCTGCGCCTCGTGCACACCTCCATTGACCTTACTCTACCCAGTGCACGCCCCGCCGAGCCCAGCGGCCTTCGCCCAGGGAGCATCGCGTGGAGGGACACCCTCTTCTGCTGCGAGCGCCGACGTACCACTCGCGCGCGCCACCGCGAACGGTTCGGGCACGGCCACCCCGACCGGAGCCCGAACAGACGGCGGGAACCTGCTCCTCGAGTGCGTCTCGTGTTCACGGCAGGTGCGTGTACTGCGCTTTGGACGCGGCCTCCGAAGGTGCTGATCTGCGTTGCAGATCGCGTCGAACAGGTACGCGCCGCACCTCAGCTCATGCATGGGGCTCCCGGGCGCCCGGCGCGGAGCAGTGCGCGCGAGCAATGTCAAGTCCAAGTGCGTATCTCCTATATGATATGCCTTTCCTCCGCACGGCGCGACGGCTGACTTGTTTCATTTGCACCGCGCTCCAGGCCCCCTTCTGACGCTGCGGGCTCTGCATCGCCACTCTCCGACCCTGGGTACGCATCGGACGACGCGAAGGGCAGGACGAAGGGCAAGGGCAAGCCGAAGGCTAACAAAGGTGGTACGTGCGCGCTTCTGAGACGGCCTTCGGTGCGAGTGCTGACATCGTCCTACAGACGAGGACGAATTTGCGCTCAAGCGCAAGCGCGTGCGTGTTCTCTCCCCCACCTCGATCTGCCGGCACTGTCTGTATGCTGACTATTTGTCCTCCGCAGCTCGGCTCTCCGCAGATCTCGCCGAACAAAAAAGCGAAGAAGGGCAAGCCCACAGGTACGCCCTTTTCCCACTTCCACCGTCCACTCACTCGCTCACAGATCCGACCACCGCACAGGCTCCCCCGTCTCACGCGTCAAAGCCGACCCAGACGCCTCCGGCCTCCCCTCAAGCGTACGCTCGCCCCCGCACTCCAATCCCACCCGCGCACTGACCACAGCGCACATCCAGACCCACTACCTGGCCAGCGGCGGTGCGCACCCCAAAGCACCCTCGAAGCTGCGCGACTCCTCGACGTCCTTCCTCGACCGCTCCTCATCCGTCTCGCGCGGCTCGTCGCCCGTGGATGGCGGCACGCCCGCGTCGTCCTTCGCGAGCCAGAGCCCCGCGCGCCCGCTTGCCAACGGGCGTGGAAGCGCCGTCTCGGCGAGGGGCAGGCCGCCGGCGATGGGGACGGGCCCGCCGAAGCGCCCGTCGCCGCCACGCCCGCCGCCTGTGCACTACCACATGGGTGCGTCGCGCGTTGTGTGTGTGCCGTGCCGTTTCATAGCTGACTTTTTGCATTTGTTTTGTACGGCAGAGCTCGACGACCACGCGAACGAGACGGGGTCATCCACCGACACCGACAGCGACTGAGCGCCTATCTACTGACCCGCGCTACCGCCTACCAGCTTTCATCCATCTGCATATATATTCGCCGTCATTCGATTACCCACTGACAACCACAAACAACCGCAACGCAATCAATCTGTCTCTAGTGCTTTCTGCTTTCTTGTACTTGTATACCAGGACCATCCATACCATTTACTCATGTGCCGTAATGGACATTGTCATCTAACAAATCATTATGTGATCCAGGGGATGCTAAAGCTACATCCAAATGTCTATCTCTATGCTGTCTATGCGTATCAAATAATTGCCTGATATGAGGAATGTGTCTAAATGTCTAGGTGTATGGTCTATGTGTCTCTACTGTCCATGTCTGTGTGGGTATTGATGCAGTGTGGAGGTATCGACTCTAGGATGGTATATGGAGGAAGAAAATCCGCTGTCTAATTGTCTAGTCTATGCTCTAATGCTCCATTCTGGTGAGTTGAAGCTTACAGAAACAGAAATGTCCTGCATGCGAGGAAGGGAAAGGAGGGCACAAAGTATCCAGTGCTATGAAGTGAGAGCTACCGCGGCTCAGGCAAGACCTGCACGTCGCGTAGGCACGCGCGCAGGGAAGAACGTCCATAGGATGGCCATCGAGCCTATGATTGCGACATTGAGGTACGCCAGCGTCGGCTCGCCGCGTGCGCCAATAATAGCGCCTGCAATGAGCGGAAACACAGCTACATAAACGCCCAGTCAATACTTCGTTAATAAGTGCAGCACTCAAAAGACCGTTACTTACCGCCTCCAAGGCTTCCGAACGAAGATCTGCCAAAGCAGAGAAGGGCATGTCAGAGGTGCGGCGCGCTGGAGAATGAGAAAACGTACATCAGGGCCATGGCGACCATGTGCACGGTGGCAGGGAGAACGTCTATTGCCAGGCCCAGACAACCTGGGAAGATGGGCCCGTAGAGGAGGCCAATGAAGCTTGCCGCTCCTGCGTTCTCTGCTGCTGAGTGAACGAGCATGATTGTGAGGTGCAGGGCGATAGCACCGCCTGAGAACAAAAATATAGTCAGCTTTAGCGCATCCGTTGAACAGTGGAGGAATTAGGCTCACAGCTGGAATAAAAATGTGAGTTCGATGAGATGGAAGTAAATAGAAATGAAAGCGTACATGCAGGCGTGGATAACATATTTTCGTTGCGTGAAAGAAAGGCTAGTGCGATGGACTCTTATCATTCCAGTTCTATAAGGTTGGGATAGATCGACTTACCGTGGCGTGAAGTACCCCCAGACAAGTCTTCCGATGCTGATACCGCCCCAGAAGCCAGAGGTAACATAGCCGATGGTCTTCGGGTTTGCATGCTATATTCCAATCCCATGTCAGGTGTAAAAGATTGAAACATGCGGCGCTAAGGTACCCACCCTGGTGGACAATAAATATGAAACCATCTATGTCCATGGTGTTAGCCAGATCTGCTTCAAATTATAGGGTGTATATGGGACTTACAAATCCCTGAGTCGTGGTTTCGCTGTTCACAAGAGTCAGACTCAGCATTGTCTCGCACAAAATAACAGCCGAAACTGACCTTCCACAATACAAGAAAGCGAAGCACGAGAACGCCCATTGATATGGAAGCGCCAGCGCTAGGCGCAATGCTACCGGACGAAAATTAAGTCAGCCCAGTGACGCCCACACCACCCACGAAACCACATACCACTCTGCACCGCGCTCTTGACGGGGTCATCGAGAGGCGCAGCGCCCCCTGCTTCCAGGAACGTGCTCTTCCGCTGGCGGTCGTCATGCAGTGCTGTCTGGCGGTCGCGGAAGGCCTCACGCGCGGTGGGCTTGAAGGTGGTGAATAGAAACAAGACATTCAAGCCCGACAGCACGAGGGAGCCATAGTAGAAGCGGTACCAGGGCACACCCGTCGCGATGATGGACTGGCAAACAAGGGGCGATATGACGCTTCCCAGACCTGAATATGCACGCGACAATTGATGAGTATGGTGTACGCAGAGGAGAAAATTCGAACGAGGACACACTTGCGAGGCCGAGCCCGTATCCGAGGGCTTCCTTCGGGCCTTCCGCAAAGTATGCATTCCTGAAAATTTGGATGAACGTTCGCGCCACGTAACGGTGAGAACCAGAAGCTTACAAGGGCGCTAATAAATTCAATGTCGTCAGAGTTGTGCGCGTAAGAAGTAATTGCCGACGATAAGACGAACCTGACAGCAGTGTCCTCGAGAACGCCGACATAACGTAAGCCAGAAACATCACCAGGAAGCCGCTTTGCGAACCCATCATAATGAAGTAGGTGGAGTGCAATACGCTAGCCATGACGAGTATGTAAAATCGCGCTTGGACGAGCGAATAGCCCACATTGTCGTCGAACACGGTTCGTTTTCGAAAGGGAAGGAACGAAAAGAAGGACCCTGCGTTTCGGTGAACTCCGAAAGTGCCCAGGTATTTCATGATAGATTCGACAAGAAATGTTCCAGCGAAGACGCTAGAAAGTACAACAATAAGAACAGTTATCGTTCAACAAAAAATACGTACCCCAATGTTGTTCCAGCAAACAGAGACGACGAAAGTGTAGAATTCATGTGAAATTGCGCCGATAAGTCTAGTAAGATGTTTAAGCGCAAACTTCATACAAAAAATTATGACGGGACGCACATGGCATAACAGTGCCGGTAACTAAACATGCCACGATTAGTGAACCTGGTTTAATAGTTAATTTAAACGATTACATACCTCCGTCGGCCCAGCCTCCGACGAAGAGAGCAAAAAATCCGCTGGCAAGGCGCCATTTGAGCCGATCTTGAACAGGAGAAAGCCCTTCGTCATTCTTCTCGTCGAACTCTTTTGTAGGCGAAGGGGCACGACTGTTGACAGCGGTCGACGGCGAGCTTGAATATGGCGAGTAGTCGGAGTAAGGTTGGATCAAGGAATCCCGCCGCGGCCCGTGGCGCGGAACGGCGACGGTCGTGTCATATTCCGAAGTCCGTACATGAGAGAGGGGGGATATCGTCGGCGTGTCGAAGCGCGTGCGTTTTGCAATAGAAGACATGATACCCGCTAGCTCTTGGCGAGCTATTTCGTCTGGAGAGTCATGGGCCTCGACATCCAGATGAAGTGTGCGGGAATCAGAATCTTGCCCGGGAAAAATATCCTCTTGGGAGGTCATAGGCGTCAGAGGGACCATCGACGTCGACGAGAATACAGAAAACAAGATATAGCAAGGAGAGTTGTGTGTTCAACTACCTGTATTTTCTGTGGCTTTTAACGTGGCCGACCAAGCGCTAGCGTGCTCCATCGACTTTCTAGGGTCCTGATAAGCAACAATGGATGTGGAATCTCGGTATGCAGGCGCGATCTCCGTGGCTAGTGAGTCGGCGCGTACAGCTCTGAATAAGCGAAGCTGTCATTTCGAAATCGAGGGCGCGTTATGGAGGGATACCGCCTGTTGTCCGCCTCCGAGGGATTAGTAGAGATAACACATCCATTTGAGGTAAAGATAGCTGAAATGAGGCCCCGAACAACAAGTGTGACAATTGCAGTGCTATTATTCTTGAGTAAAGATAAGAAATACATAGACTAGGTCGAACTCACCAGGACATGTTATGGAACAGCCTTGGATCATTGACTGGTGTGGCAGTACCGGTACGAAGCAATTTTTAAAAAGTACCAAACGATGCGACTGGCGGCAGTACACCGCGAGGATCTGTCTGCAGATCATCTATATGCAGACGAAACGGCTTGAACACCAAAAGGCCGACTTCATTTTGGGGGTAGGGTATGATCGGCATCTATCATTCCGAGTAATTTTAGCAATATGCGGACCACAAGGCTTTTTGTGGTGCCAATTTGCGCAATGCAGCGAAACAACGCATTGTGGAATACGACGACTTTTGGAAGACTCTGAATCATCAGTCCATTCCTTAAATGGCTAGAAGTGTTCCCGTAATTATACTACTTACCTCATTCAAAACCCGGTGGAAGCAGCCCAGTGGAGTCAACGCTCCAGATATGCTACACCTTTTCTTGAGTTCTGCGTGGACATTCCGTGGTGGATTAAAGAAATGGTTCACAGGGCCGGTAATCTAACAACGCAAATAGGAACATGGCGGAGAAGAACTTGAAAGGAATCGGAGTTCGGAACACACTCGTTGAGGGACTGACAACAACAAATATTGATAAACGACGACAAAGTGACAGCACGGTGAAAACCCTTTCTCTGTCATTTTGAAAGGTAGGTTTTCAATTATAAACAGGCAAATCCCTTAGTGGATTATTAGTGGCGGTCGGCCATCCTAAAAGAAAGAAAAAAAGAAAAAAAAAGAAGAAAACACTTCTAATAGACTACTGATGCAGTGATGCCACTCTGCCATCCACTTGGATGCTTTCTCGATCCATATTAGCTTCCCATTGTCTTTCGGTTCTGCGGAGTGCTGTCGTCAACCTACTGAGTACTGAGTACAGTTGCAAAGTACATAGTTGTATTAGAATCGAATGCCAGCGATCCTGTTTATAAAAACAGTTTTACTGAAATTTGACGCTACAATTTTTACGGGCAAATTTGAGGCAAATTTAATAGGAAGTGTACGCCAAGTACTCTAGAATGAAGCCGGGATGCACCCTAACAATAAATTAGCGAAGGTACGTTCGATCCAGTGTATATGTGAATGCCCAATCAGTAAAAAATTCTAAGCATTTTCTTCGAGTCTATGAGTTTTCTTGATCGGAAATGTGGCCCAAAGACAGACTAGAATAGCCGCCAGAGGTACAGTGAGATATGGAACGATGTGTATGCCTTTGACATTTGAAATCATTCCTGCGATGAAAGGAAATAAGGCTAAAGTCGAAGGATATTGTATCAGTTCATCGCTCGAATAGGCTGGAAGCACATACAGGTTCCGACACTAGCTACAGCGGAACTGTGATCTTTGTTTAGCTCCCGACGTGATGATGAATAAAAAAGAAACTTACATCAACCCCATGCTGACCAACCGCACTTCGGATGGGAGAAGATCATTCGCGAGGGCCAAGCAAGACGGGAAGACTGGCCCGTACACGAGCCCAATGACGGCGGTTGCAACGGAGTTGGCGAGGCTCGATTCTACGAAACAGATGACCAGTTGCATCGACAAGCCGATGCCTAGGTGTTCATATAA
The DNA here is from genome assembly GCA_016801325.1 of Hypholoma fasciculare. Lineage (NCBI taxonomy): Eukaryota > Fungi > Basidiomycota > Agaricomycetes > Agaricales > Strophariaceae > Hypholoma > Hypholoma fasciculare. The sequence continues at coordinate 27,210 of JAEKIV010000028.1, forward strand.
GCAACCATGGAAGTAATTGTTCGCTATACCGTCTTACATCTGTCAAAAAGTGAATTAAACGCAAGATTTAATAGAATGATCGCAGAACTTACATGCATCCTTGAACGATATATTTGCGTTGACGCGAAGTGATTCTGTAAGTGATACGGTTAAACGATTTCTCTGTCACAGGAATATTCTCACTTTGCCGAATACCATCCCCAAGTAAACCGTCCAACTGTGATTCCTGCCCAAAATCCCGATGAAACATATCCTACGGTCTTTGGGGTTGCATGCTAAAAAATGATCAGGTTTGGGTTTAGTTCGATCACCATATAAGTGCTCACTCTTGCTCCCAAAAGGAAAGTGGCGATCTGTCTTAATGTCAAATACTGTCAAGTAGATATAGCCAGACATACACACCAACGCTTGACTCAATGTTTCACTGTATATGAATCATGATAAGTAGGCGATTCAAGTCAAAAAAAAAACAGAGGTACAACGCACCAGCCACAATACAAGAATGCAAACATGGAAATGGCCCATTGCAATGGCTGGCGAATAGTAAGTATGAGGGCTATATTATGATTGTCAGCGATATTTACACCCTCAAGGCATCAAAAAGCGCACTTTTACGGTTATTGGACGTGGTGTCTTTACTTGGAAGAGGAAGATAACTCGATGGTTGTTTTTCGGAAACTTCACGATCATGATCAGAAGAGATGCTGTCTCTTTTAACCCCTTTCGTGCCTTGAAGAGCAGCATCACGATCTCGAAGGAATTCGATCTGGGTGGGCCTGTAAGTCAGGACGAGGAATGTGATATTGGAACCAGATAGGACTAGTGAGCCCAGATAATAATGGCCCCATGGAACGCCCGTGTTGATAACGGACTGGCAAACAAGCGGAGATATAAATCCTCCGAAGCCTAAAGAGCAGAATCCGTACTATGAATTAGTGATTTGACGTAGTTGAACACAAAATCACATACTCCATAGTCCGTATGCATATCCAATCGACGGAGGTGAGACGGCCGCAAAATAGTCATTTCTATCCAGCAATTAGCATCATTCCCACTCGAATATTGGGAAGGTTTTTACAAGGTGGCTACATTTATCGACAAGTGAGCAGAGTGAATGTGGTATAGCACAGTGACTTGCCTGTGAGAATCGATCTAGCGAATGCGGCTACGGCATAAGCACCAAATAGCGGCCAGTACCCCCGTGCCGTGCCCATGATGACGAAGAATAGGGAATGAAGTGTACTCGAGACGAGTAATGCGACCAGTCTTGCTTGGGCCGGAGAAAACCCTGCTTCTTTGATCGAGCCTCGAAAGAACTTGGGAATCCAAGTTGAGGTGTTTTTGGTTGGATCAAACAGGCCCAGCCTGTTGATGATGGATTCGACTAGCAGAGTTCCGGAGATAAATCTAAGACAAACATGTTAACTACGTTTTCCACGGAAAAAAGACTGTTCGCTCACCCGATAGTAGATCCAGCGTATAACAAAGACGACATCGTGTAGGTTATATGGAAGTCTTCCATAAAAACTACGGAAAATGTTCGTTAGAAAAGACTTGGGAAGCCAGAAAATATAGCGCCTACAAGGGAGTACAGTGCCAGTGACTAAATTAGTCAATGAGTTAAAGTGTATGTGATAGAACAAGCACAGAAATGCGAACCTCCGTCACCCCACCCGCAGAGGAAATAGGCAAAATATGCGCTGGCCAGGCGCCACTTCAAACGTTCGAACTTTGCTGCGTCTTCCTCCGATGTTCTCGGGAGGATAGTGACTGAAGATTTTCGGCTTGGAACAGTACCAGTGGGCGAGCTTGGAGAAGGGCTCGAAACTTCGCAAATGTAGACGGGGGTAAGGTCATCGTGGTTCTTGTGAACATCGATTTTTGAGTTTTCATCGCAGAGCCGCAAGCGGGCCAAAGCAGGGACAGCCGGTGGAGTAAGGTCTTCCGATAGAGGGGCAGCTGTTAGGGAGTCAGTGTGGTCGTTTTCGTCGAACACGGGGTTATGATCTAGATATGAGGTCGTGAAGAGTCGCGGCACAGCAGCAAGGCTGTTGACTGAGCTTCGACGGCGCTCACGAAGGCCTGCGCCAGTACAAGATTCAAGAGCGACTGGGCGCAGAAGAGAGGCCATTTCAGATGAATATGTATCGCATTGTTGGCAGTATTTCGCGTCTTAAATACAAGATCCACGCAGAAGACGCGCCTGTTTCCGGGAATCTCGATACCTCAAAATCGTCCATGAGCCAGAAATTTTTCAAAGCCAAAGATCGCCGTGTGTCACAGGGTATTCTGTCTGCGAATCTATTAAGGCATTAGGAATAACATAAGAGTTTCGTTTAGCAATCCGAACTTCATACTCGACCAACCTCACACAGGGTCTGTCATAGGGATCAATTTGTGAACAACGCGACAAAGAGGCGGAACCTACCAGACCGTAGCGTGTGTCGCGGTTTCGAAGTAAACCTGCAAGTTGTGAGATCCCACACCAATCTAACAGCTTAGAAGGAATCAAATGGGAATACTCGGCGTTCATAAAAAAGATACACCACGTAAAATCTGGGAAATAATCGCGACCTTGTGAAGGCGCCTGACTTTGAAAACCCTGTTCACGCGCCAGAAGGCCCAAATATGTGCCAGGCGGCCCATTATCCGGGTCGCGGCACATAGATTGAACACTATCAGGCGAGCTCAGGCGAGCCCTGAGGGTAGAGTCGTCGGTCTTCGAAAAATTTCTTCGCTATGCGATAAGATACTTTTGAACGCCGACAGATGCCCTCGGATGCTCTTGTTCAAGAACAGGACCATAAAGATCAGGTGGGCAGGTGAGGATTATAGACGTAAACTTGTTCCGAATGCTTTGGTATCGACAGGCGAAGCCGGTGGCTCGCAGTTGGGCGTCGATGATTTCAAAGTGCGGTGAGGAGAGCGCGGTGCCACCAAGAAGGCCGTAAGCAACAACGTACACGCGTAGGGCGCTAGGTAGAGCGTAAGCGTGGCCTGGACTGACTGAGAGCTTCAAACAACAGGGACAGCGAATAAGTAAAGCCAGACGTAAGATGGTTGATAACAAGTTAATGTTCGCGTTCAAACAGGTCGGGCCTCGGGCGACGCGGACCGAGGCGGCGTTTGATTCTCGATGATGAATTACGACTTGCCGCTTTTTGACAATCAAATCCACACTAGTGCGCTCACTTCAGGTGAAAATACACGTTCCAGACGCTTCGCAGACAATTCAAACGCGCTATGAGCCAGAAAAGTGGTATGTTTAAGTTCTACCGCCTAAGAAGCACCGTCCTTATTACCCATGACCTTAGTGGCAGCATATGCAGCTTTCGTAGCCGTAGCTTCGTTTTCTGTTGGGTACTGGGCCGGAACACGGACTGCTCCTCCACAGGCTTCGCCAACAGTATTTCCCTCCCCTCCCAAAAGTTCCCAAGAGACGCCTGAATCGGATACGGACGGAAATGAAAGCGATGACAGTGATCATTCCAGTGCGGCCGACGGGGACATTTCTTCACTCAGGGTGGACGCGTCCGATATGTGCAAGATGGTACGCCGCTTTCTTTCCGGCGAAATACGTGTTTACATGCCCATTCAGTAACATCGGTCGGGTAGGTTCTTGTAGTCCGCACCGACTTGGGCATGTCTTCCGGAAAAATCGCAGCCCAGTATGTATACGCTCTACTTTGCCAAGTCCTTTCTTTGCCGCTGACTTTTGTCTTAGGTGCTCGTTAGTCTGCTCTCGTTTGTGTTCCTTCTTAATTTTTGATTGGCTTTAGACATGCGTCACTAGCATGTTACAAGACGCTGCAGGCAAAAAATCCCATCGTAAGTGGCATCTGTAGTTTGCGGGAATTCTGCTGACCATGCTTCACTATAGATGTTGAGGCGTTGGGAACATGATGGGTTCGTCATAAGCAAATGTCCTCTGTTCTTCATGCTGACATGTAAATTCAGCCAGACGAAGGTCGCGTTGCGCTGTGAGAACGAAGAGGATTTACTCTTGATGCAAGCGCAAGCCCACAGTCTGAATCTCTGCGCCCGCTCAATACAAGACGCGTACGACCTATTATGTTCAATCTATCGGCACTTCACCTGAACTTGTTTTATTTTATAGAGGGAGAACTCAGATTGCAGCAGGATCCAGGACGGTGCTAGGCATAGCAGGTAAGTCTCCTCGTCGTTTACATCACTGGATGCATTTGTTAAACTTTTCATTCGGCGCTCGCAAAGGACCGGCTCGACTTGTCAATCAAATCACGGGAAAACTGCGGCTTCTCTGAGTACGAAGTGTGGATACTACTGACAGTGGTTGCAGGCCTTATTGTGAGGATGATCGTGGTTCATAGATTATTGTTATGGGACCACGCCTCTGTGGTGCCAGTTGTAATCTTAATTTCTGTTCGTCTGGGGCATAATATTTTTAGTGGAGTATTCCTGCCAGCCACCGGAGTGCGGCTAAGTTGTCCTGACATCCTGCGCTGCGGCGTATATTAGTATGATTAAAGTAGAAAGAGTGTTTGGCAACCGCTCCAAAAGTGTTGAACGTCAACGTTAAAAATTGAACATCAGGACCAAACACGGGGAACCGTTACCGCCAATAGCCTGCGAAAGTTGCCCCTACAACGCCGCTCAACATCACTACACTGCCCATCACTGTCTTTTCCGTTCCATAAACGCACATTCTTTTGCTTGACGTAGGTATACCATTGCCAGCCACTATGCTGGCTCAGAACGCCTACTCTTCCACTGCGCAACATAGTCCATATCTCCAAGCCAATCCTTCCACGACACAAGAAGATTTCAAGGCTTCGTATGACGATTTAATTGATGAACATGCTGCACCATATTCCGCGCATGCTCAGCACCAGACATTCACAGTAGGGACTCCCAATCACACGCACCACAGAGGAACATCTATACCCCTTTCAAGTAAGAATGCCTACGCATCAAACCTGTCAGACGACACGCACGAAACGACATCGAGCTACCCACCCATATTACCCTCAAAGGAGGTGGATACCCGGACACTCTGGCAAAAGGTGAGCACCTACCTATCTCATAGTGACTTACTGGATTGTTGAACATTGGTTAGATCCTACCAGAATCCCTGGCATGTCGATTCTATGTTGGCACAGTCCTCATAGAGACAACAATAGATTTGGCAATCGAGGGCGAGCTGTTTCTGCGGGTTCAGGACGAGAGGGATTCAAGCGGCAGCCAATCCGCTAGCAATCAAGCGGCCACGAAAATGCCCGTGTATCTGAGCGTATTTGCGCTCGCACAGTGAGTGCCCGTCTCGATCCCACTTCTATCTCCACCGTCGCTAACACGTCCACTTCAAGCGTATTTCAATTCATTATGGCAGTCGACGCTGTCTATGCGCGTAATACACTACAATTCCTTTGTTTGACGTGAGCACAACCTCCCTCCTGATGGTGATCGAAGAGGGCTGACTCGACATATTCTGCCACTAGCATCTTCAATGCCCTATTCCTAGTCTATGCCATTGTTCAAATAAAGGAAATCCGCGAGGCAACGGCCAACGCAACTGCCAGCTCTTCCAAAATACCCATTGACGTTCTTACCACCATCATCCCCATCGTCATCTCGATTGCGGAAGTGGCATATATTGGGCTGGGATGGAAAATTTACCACGAATTCGGTTGGAAGGTCTACAAATTCCTGGGCGCTGACCGACGGATCAAGAAGATGTATGCCGACTATCAAATATACGAATGCTTGGTCAAGTTCGACGTGTTCTTCTGGGCTGGGTTCTCGGTACAATTCATCTGGCTGGTCCTGCAAGACACCGACTGGGAATACTATGTGACATGCGCGGCACTTCCTCTATCTATTGTCTTGCTTGTTGAGGGGCATCTGGCTGCGCGACACGAGAACAAGTGGATGATGGCAACTTTCATGTCGGGCTGCGTAGGGGCAATGATATATTTTATATATAAGGTTTGTTTTGTGTAAATGACTGATATCCGGGGAACTCACATGTTTTATGCCAGCTCATCAAAGTACTGCTATACAAAGATACAAGCCAGTTCAAACTAGTGTGGAAATCCTTAACTGTCTTCTGTATGTTATCCTCTTTTTTCCGCGAAATATGACATCCCCTTACGCTCTCCTAGCTGTGATTGCTATCGCGCTTCTGTTCTTGACTTTCATCTACTCGGTGATCGTTCTGCGGAACTTTGGTCGTGGACTAAAGGATGCACGTTAGTACCCAATTAATTTTTTTCGTGGTTTTCCTTTCTCACTATTGTACAGTCACACGAAAGGCACAGGGTAAAGCCCCAGTGCACCGGCGTGCAGCCAGCACAAACTTGAACCGCATGAGCATTGACTGATCTGGCATACGAATCTCATGGACTCATCCCTTGTACTGATAGCTTTGCCGCCCTGATATCATTCCACGACCACCCCACAACAGTCCACTCATCCGCCCAAGCATCTTATTTTTTATTGCTTGTACACCTACCACTCTGTCCACATCCAGTCGCATATCTTATTACATTCGAATATTTCCCTATTATTGTCCATATATCATTATCGGTACCCTGTAGATCCAGCTGTACCACTGCCAGTCCTTTCTCTTGCAAGGGATGACTAGCCTTTTCATCCACTTGGATACATAGATGTATTAATAATTTAACGTCCCACATATTTGCTGTCTGAATCTCGTGAGCTGAGGGCTCGACGGCCAATCTATTTTAGGAACAAAGTCACTTGATCAGCGCCGCTCTGCTCGACGTGTCATCTCTTTCTCGGCCTCTTGTACCCCAACGGACATGCAAAATTAGACACCATATACAAATCTACTTACTCTTCTTCGCTTCCTCATAATGTCCCAACGGTGAGCCCTCCCTGCACCCGCGCCGCCGCCGCCGCCCACCTCGTCGCTCCCAACTCAGTGCTCACCCGCCCGCACACAGAATCCGCGCCTCGCCGTCGCTGCGCGACCGCTCTGCACTACTCGGCGCCACACCGCCCGCCTCCGGCCGCTCGTCGCCCTTCGGCGGCAGCGTGTACAACGCGGCGCCGCAGGGCCACCGGTATGCGGATGACCTCGAAGGGCAGAACGACGAGGCGCTTGAGGGCCTCAGCGCGAAGGTCAAGCTGCTGAAGGATGTGAGTGAGTCCACGGCGCACGGTGGTCTGCCGTCTCGTGCGGGGTGCTGACGGGGTATGTTGTCGTTGTTGTAGATCACGATCGGCATTGGGAACGAAGTGCGCGAGTCGACGATTCAGCTGAGCCAGATGGTGCGTCTTGCTCGCGCGTGTGCCCTGGATCTGTGTTGACCTGTTTCCAGAACGACGCGTTCGCAGAGACCGGGGGGATACTCTCGGGGACTTTCCGGCGGATGAACAACATGGCTGCACGGCAGGGCTGTCGTTGGCTGTGGTACATTGTCTTTCTCGTCATTGTATTCTGGTTCTTCTTGGTTGTATGGTGGTTTCGGCGGTGACCTGTCATTTCCCCACCTTTTGTATTCACTTCCTTCTGTTCATATATCATTACTCTCTTTCATGTTGTTTCCCACTCAAATGCATAAGCGAGGGGTTGATTTATTCCCCGTTCACGCACGCACACCGACACGAACCCAACGAAAGCAAGATCATTCAAAATATTACAGCAGCAACTATACAAATAGAGAGAAATCCGAAAGCGAACAAAACGGAATAGCACATCGTCAGCGGTCATCACGAAGCTTTGCATTGCCAATTTCCCATATCATCCGCCGCCGCAGGTACGGCATGTCTTGTTGTGAGAAATTGAAGTTCTCCTCCCCCCTGGATATCGCTTCCATAAACTGGCACGTAAACACGCCGCAATCGTACCCATTTTCTTGCTGGGGTGTACTCTGGAGAATTTTCGCAATGAGCATGCTATTCTGGGATAATTGCTAGAACGATACTCACGTCTGGAGCCCAGTCTTCCCAGCCGGCAAAGTCAAATTCCTTCTTTTTCTTGTTTCGATGCTCCAGTGTGATGTACTCACGCAATTTCTAGTACACGTCAGCGTCGGGCTCTAGCGGGCAAGATCCCCACTCACCCGGAAGACATGCCCTTTGGCCATCCCCATGCTATCATAAGACTCGAATCGTTTCTGACGGAAGTTGACCGCAGCGGTCGTCCAGTGAGCATTGCCGTGGTTTACCGGCATGAACACGACATCCTTGGAGAATATATCGATCTGCCCGTAGGTCAGCACTCAGCTAACTCAAGCAACCCGTAGAAGCACGCACCCTCTTAGTCCACTTCGCAAGCCGGCCCTTCTCATACCCCTCCGAGACCAGCTTACTCCAGAAGAACGAGCTGAAGTAATGCGCATTCAGCGGCCCCCGGACCGCCCGCTTCCCCTTCGCTTCCGGTGTGGGGTTCTCCTTGGCGCCCTCTGAGCGGGCGAGCAACATCGCACCGTAGAAGTTGATGATCTCGTCGTTCAGCCATTGCCCGGGCAGCAGCCGCGAAAGGTCTGTATGCGACACCTGCTCTTTCGCAAACTTGGCCACCACACCGCGCTTCTGCATGATCTCCTTCACGTTCTTCTCGTCCTCTGGCGGAAGGGACGTCGGGAGCGGAGGCACGATGGGGCGGAGGAGGCGGTCAATAGCCTCATTTTTTCGGAGAAGGACGTTTGAGAGTTCCTCGAGTTTTGGAAAGAAGGGCTTGGGTGGCGGACTGAGGGGTAATTAGTTCATCTGTGAGAAAGTAGCACCTACAAGACGCACCTATTCAACGTCGCTTTGGCATTATCAAGGGCGCGTTGCAAGAATTCATCCTTGATATTATACGCGTCAGGGTGAGTCAGATACGCCAATAAGATGGTTTAGCTTACCCTCGAAAATTCAGATTCGAAGTCAGGTTTACGCCGACCTCCACGTACCTTGCCACCCAATGCTGACGATCCTGTTTATATGTAATCGTTCAATGTAAAAGTATCACATTATTATGGAAGAGTACGCACGTATTAGGCGTTTAGGGTGTGGTGTGTCTCTGATAACGTGCTTTTCGAGCTCTTGCTCGTAATCCAGGAGATCTACGGCAATGTTAGGGACAAGGGACAGCATTACTGGGCTTAAAACTTCGGAACTCACTTTTGAGATCCTCCAGTCCGGACGTATACCCTATAACTCGCTTCAATTAAGATGGCCGAGGTAGATAAATGAGCATCACGTACCCGCCTTACGCTTCGTCAAGTATATCTCGAGTATTATTGTCTCCCGCTGCTCCACTCTCTGCCGCTTCACGTTTGCCTTATGCACCTTCGCGAATATATGATCCCGCTTCCGAAAATTGTGGCGATCGCGCTTCGAGGGCTGTGACGGATGCCGCGACGTCTGGCTTCCAAGGTCCATCTGTGAATCGGAGAACACGCTCGGCGGCTGCGACGTCTGTGGCGGTGGGTGCTGTCCAAGCTGCAGGTCGCGCATACGCGGCACGACGCTGTGCTGCAGTTCGGTGTCTGTCGATGGCGGGGTCGGCAGCTGTGCGGGCGTTCGTGTGGGCGTCGGCGTAGGTGACGACGGCGGGGTGGTCCTTGGCGTGGCTAACGACGCTGGCGTAGCCCCTGGGGTCGAATGCATGCGGGGATCGGGATGAAATGAGATAGGCATGTTGGTGGGGTGGGATGGCGTGCGGGAGTGCGAAGAGAGCTTCATGGGTGAGGGCGGTAGTGGAATGTCTTCAGGTTGAATTGCAGAGCTGGTGGCCCGCGGTGGGGGATCCGTGGCAGACATGGGCGGTGAGATGGGCTGGGTCATAGGCGTTGAGGTCGAGGCTACTTGAGGTGGTCGTGTCGGCGAAAGCTGCCGCGGGGTCGTCGAAGTCGTTGAAGCCGTGTCCATAGGCTCGGACGGTAGCTGGCTCGTCGAGGAGTCAGAGTCTGCCTCCTCGTTTCTCGTACTCGGAGATGGTGCTGCGATGAGGTAAATGAAGTGCTCCATACAGTAAGAAGAGACGCGACGTACACGGTAGCACGGACCAAAAAGTGGCCGCGACAAGGACCCAGAATTCCCTCCCAAACTCCAACCACCGACCACCGAGCGTCCCCACCTCTGGTGAGCTCCGCGAATTATCTATGCGTCCGCTCAGAGAAAGGCGCCGATGTTTCGGATTGCGCGTCGTGTCGAGGGGTTCCGCCTGGCGCTTCCGTGAAGACATGCAAGGAGATGCGGGTCGGCCGATGGAGACTGCGAGAGCTGGCTGAGCTGGCGTGTAGAGCACGATGAACACGCTGCGCTTTGACGCGTGCTGTGGAACGAGGAAGGGGGATGGATGGCTGGAGAACCGAGGCGCGGGATTTGTGGCAGACTTGGAACAACGGAGGTGGCTAGATAGCGGGTCGGCGCCGAGCCAGATGGTGGTCAATAACAAGTGTCACTGTGACGAAAATATACATAAAATGTCACGAACATGCCACGTTCCTGCCACAAGAGTGATAATACTCACTTTCAAAAGATAGACATCAGCCTCCTTGGCTCAGTTGGCTAGAGCGCAGGTCTCATAGAGTTCTATGAGTGATCATATGGTCACGTAATCCTGAGGTCGCAAGTTCGAGCCTTGCAGGGGGCACTTCTTTTGCGTGGCGCAAAGATACTTCGCTTAAAAGCGAAAAACTGCATTTTATTTTAGAAATCTAGTTCAAAGATCGTTAAGTAACACAGCCTCGCAACGACAGGGAAGTCGCCCAAAAAGCTTCTGTGACAAATACATGCTCCAGAATTGCCTGGTTCGCTTGCCACGATGTTCTTTCGCGAAATAGGATTAAGAAATCAGTTATTTCTGCGACAGGAGGCCCACAAGACTGGTGCTTTCCTGTATGCGCTGTTGATGCCTCCAGTAATAGAACACGCAACATCTGAGCGGCCGCCCAGCATTCCCAACAAGATGGAGAAGCCGGTAAAGATGTGATTCAATGCACGTCCATGAGCAAAAACCGCAAGATATAGCACCGGAATAAAGCCAGAGTTTCGTCGGAGAGTGCAAATTTGGTAAAACAGATGACACTGCGCAGTTGTTGGGAGACGCGGGACGGAGATAGAGCGTATTCAACGCTGTGGGTCGCCACGGTGCTTGCGAAAATCGATGGAGGCTGGCGCTGGGCCATGCTGATTCACACCAGCGCGATTCCGCCGAGAACCTGTAAATGGCGGCATCCGCCCTGAGGCGGCATGGCGTGACGTCGTGTTTTATAATCTAAGCGAGGGCGGGGAGGTAAAAGGACACGCAGAGTCCAGGTGTTTTTGCAGCAGGATAAGGATCGGATGAAACGATAAGGGGCACAGGACGGGATGAGGATGAAAAAGGCGGATGGCGAGTGAGTAATGTGACGCTGCACATAAATGGCTGCCCGATTAGTTTATAACCTTTGTTATCGCCTCCCCACGCCCCAGATATAAAGCTCACCTCGGCCTCTGCTTTTACCCCCGTGCACCCTCTTGTCCCTCTACTCGTCAGCAACAATGGGCATGAGCTACCGTCGCTACCTCTCCGGCGAGCGCATCTACGGGTGCTCGACCTGCAAGACCCACCTCGCCACCATCCACACCATGATGTCCCGGGTAAGTGCCACTCAGCCAGCCCGCAACGCACGCTGACCATGAGCACAGGCCTTCAACGGCCAGCACGGGCGGGCCTACCTCTTCGACGGCGTGTAAGCTCTGCATGCCCTAGCCCATGGACCCTGCTCACCATGCCTCCCAGTGTCAACGTGATCGAGGGCGAGCCCGACGACCGCCCCATGACCACCGGCAACCACACCGTGCGGGACATCTATTGTGTCAAGTGCGGCACCACGCTCGGCTGGAAATACGTAAATACACTCTCTCCCCACCCAGCCCCGCCGCTCCCCACTAACGCGCTTCGCAGGACAAGGCATACGAGCCATCGCAGAAGTACAAGGAGGGCAAGTACATCCTCGAGCGCAACCTGCTCGTAGACGTGCAGTAGGGCGCGCCGCGCCGCTGGCCGTGCGCCAGCCCATATACCCTGCGTACCTCGCCGCAGGCCGCACCCACCCGCAGGCCCCCTTGCTCTACTGGTCTCGCATCCATCGTCTTTTCGGACTTTTCATCAACAACAACCAACATTGTATTATAGGAAAGAAGGGAAAGTTGAGGGCGCGGCGGCTGACGGCGGCTCCGACCTGAAACCCGCGCACCTATCTGCGCACGATCCCACCGCCGGCGCCGGCAGCACACACCCCGCAGTGGCCGGGGTAATATCTAATTCGACGGCCAGTTCCACCGTCTCCGATGTATGCGCTGATGTTACCGTTACGGAGTTGGCCCATTTATTAGCATCATTCATTCCGAATCATGGGTTTGTTGCCTTCCAGTTCGTTCCGTCCTCCATTCTCCCCATCGCCAATTGATTCTTTCCCTGTATTGCATCTTTCACGGAGAACGTTTGTCCAAGACGCACATCATATAGATCTCTCCCTCACCGAAGCTTTCTAGCTTCTACTCCCTTCTATCTAAATAAGTGCTAGCTTTATATAAGCTGCACGGCTGTTCCCTTTCTTGCCGATCCACCCCTCCCATTCTCCTTAGTCTTTTATCTATTTCCTATATTGTCTGTACATACATCGAATACAATTTCACAATGTCTAAACACTTTCAGCCTCTGTCAGAGTGATTAGCTATGACGCACTGGCGCTTCTTCCTGGGAAAATCCCGACGTAGGTCTAAAGATAGATGCTATGACTCTGGACCAGTTCCATTCGCCTGCGCCAGCCTAGATTTGCTATGCTAAGTACATTACCGTCGGATATGTGTAAATAGTCAACGTCAAGGGATAACTGTAATCCAACCGGAGCCGCTGAACCTAGGTTCTACTCGACTCGACCTGAATCATATGCAGAGTCAGTAAGTATGTAATAACAAAGTACTGGATCCGACTGGTTGTTGCATATACGAAACTATTGCGCAAAATTTCGACCGAGTCACAATACGCGGGAAGCACTGGATAGATGGTTCCGCGTCCTTCAGTACATAGGTCTTCTTATATGAAATCCGCCGAACAGCACAAGGTTCTGTCCTTTTAAATCACGGATTCCCGAGGAGCCAAATAACAGCCATATGCCTTGCAGACATAGCGCGTGCGCAAAGAGCGGGCAGATAACCAACAGATCGCCAGAGTCAATCCAGATTTGTGATAGAGGCCATGCATATTTTTACGTCGGTCCACGAGAACTCTCAGCCGGCCTTACTAGGTTAGCAGCCAGAAGTTTCCAGGTGACTAAAGCGCCGACTCTCGATGGTTAACAGAGTCGCAGCAGAGTGCAAGTAAGGTTCTGGCACACCACACAGAGCATTTGTTCCAGGCAGAAGCTATACGCGGGGTAGACGGAAAGGAGGCCACGAATGTATGAGCTCGACGAAGTCGGCCAGCTGGATATCGGTCCGAACGGTAGAGAATGGTAGTGCATGAAGTTCGTGTGCATTGAGCTCCCATATCAAGCATTTGAATAATGCACCTTCTGCTCCCCCGGTGTCAGTCCCCATAGCTGGCAGACCCGTGTAAAATTGGTGTCATCGTTGGCATGAATAAGAGAAAAGCAACCCCGACCTCTTCCCGGGTAAGGCATTGATATGCTTCCATCCTCTGCGATAGACAGCTTGCATGGGGTCTGCCAATTCTGACTAAATGAGTGTGGAAAAGGATAATCAGGGAGATCGCCAAGCAAAAATACGGGCATGTCAGATTGAAGACCTGGTGAAGTCATTCGCCTGTTGGAAGGCAGAGAAACAAGATATAGGCAAGGTTAGTTTGCATATTTGCCTACTATACTAACTGAACCTGCCCAAATAAGCTTCAAACACCATAAAAGGTTTTACGGACCTGGCGGCCCACAATATTAGGCAGGAGGATCTAGAACGCTGTCACTGAAAACATATTTACAGAGAATAATTAGTTCATGCTCACGATACGTGTAGTAATTATAAAATCATACCGTATACAGTATACGTGATTTGATGCTTGGAGAGAAAATATCAATCACTCACATTGAATTCTGACTACATTTTGTCTTCCCATGTCTGCAAAAAGGCGCGTGGATCGTCCTTCTTGAGTGCGCAGTTTGACAGTTATTGGTGTACATTGACTCTGGGACACGCGCGACAACCGGGTACTGCTCGGTCGGAAGAAATTGGCTGGACGCAAGCATGAATCAGTGCGATAAAGTTCAGCATGCCGAGGAAGCTTAATCAATGATTGGAGCGAGGATCACGCACGAGCGTCCATGTTGAGCCATTCGGCACTCCGATATCTGAATTGCGACGCGGATGTAGGAAGCCCTAAGCCGCGGAATGAACGTTAAACTCGTCTATATGAGAATCTGGACGGTCATCTGCCTCCCATGAGAAGCGAGAGCGCCTAAGCACCCGACTTGTTGCGACGCGTTCAGGACTTTGGGGAATCCCACGCTGAGCCCGAGTATAGACATGAACTTTGTGGTTTGCAGAGAGTTGTGTCGGTCGTGTGAGAGGGCGTATCTCGAGATATAGGGGTATTAGATGCTGTTTAGAATGCACGGGTTGTTTAGTGACATGCATGGGCTCGGGCGCAGTGGAGAGAAAGAGATGGAGACGGATGAACGAAGCGGGGTGCATGCCTAATGCCGCCGCACACGTGACCTGGCTCCCCCAAGAAATGCCTTGCCTGCCAGCTCGTCCCCAAAACGAAATGTGTTAGACCTTTGTCGCGTATAAATACTCTCCCCTTAATCTCCTCCAGCCACATTCAATCCCCCGCCCTTCCCCGCACAATGCGTACGTCAATTATTCCCGTGCAGCGCCCCAACTGACCCCTCCTCCAGCCGGCATGACCACTCCCGTATCGCGCCCCCTTGTCTCTTCTCCTCTGGCGGGTTCAGCCCAAAATATACCCCACGCAACGCGCGCAACCACAAAGCGGACTCCCTCGTTTCCCTCCTCGCGCCCATTACGACCATTCCCCACGATATCCCATATAATGAACCCGGTCTCGGCCAAATCGTCATCCGGCCCCAAACCCGTCAAGCTCATTGAACCTCCAAAAAACTTCAAGGCCACGTTCCTGCTCGACCTGACCCAGGCAGAATTCGGGCGACAAGACTGAGCGCTGTATATCGTTTCCGGCCACCTTTGTATGATGCTACCCTGCCACGTCCGACCTGCTCCGCCTCTCTGTTTGGCTTGTACAACACCCGGGTGTCGATACACACCTTCACCATTCATCCGGGAAATTACCGTGTTGTTTTTTAGATTCCCCTAGGCCCCGCCTCGACTTTATTTATTAGCTATTCCCCGCCCATGCCTCTCGCATATTCATCCAGCCTTATGTACATTACCGCCCACCCAATGTCGAATCCTGTTGTTTCTTGCGCCCTTTACTGGGCGGCTCCCTGGTCGCACTCCCTGGTCCCTTTCTGGCTCACCTGAAACCAGCCCACGCCTATACCCCTTGAATCGCTGCCATCACCCACCCAGCTAAACCTATACATGATCCATCCACAGTCCGCAGCTTTCTTCCAGCCGGCATACATCCAACAACTGCCATACCGAAATAATCAATGGCGAAATAGGTGCCCCCTCACAGGCTGTCGTATGTTAAACTGCAATACGAACTCGGATACATCCTATGCAGGAAGCTAAGTCGCCCATATCAAAATGCCTGTGTCATCCGTATCTGGATGCATATCAGCCCAGGCCCCATATTTTGTCGATGAGTGATGCTCAGATGAAAATGTTATGTAGCGTCGTCATCCCTTGCGACACCTTTCTATACTTACAGTGCTTTGGAGCACCGCTCAAACGTTCGTGAAGCAGTTTGTGTGGAGGTCTACGCTATATACCGCGCGTGCGTCACCTGTTCGTATGAAATGCTATGCTATCTACCTAAGTCTGGTTGAATAGGGCTGATGTGATCCAATTTAAATAAGCACTTCAGAATCCCGACGGAGAATACATACCTATGTATATTTAGCGAGAAAGAGCAACACTCTCACAACGGCCTCGTCCAGATCTTGTCTCATTCAGACTAAACCACATGTAGTAGATTCTGTGCAGCTACTTGCAGCGTCGTGGTGAGAGCTGCGAGCGCTCCCCAAAAATTTCGGTACTACCCAACAAGCTATTTCTGTGCTGCAACTGCTCATCGCTTTTACGCAGTGGATGCGGCGCGTACCGTCGTTCCGTCTCGTCAGCAACTGCATGAGATCCTGATGCCAACCATGAGTGCTGTCATGGCAATGACACGATGAATAGATTTATAGTGCACGACAACGTGCGGCATATACCAGGCAGGCTTCAAGCAATCTGTTTTTACTGCAGCATTAGTAAAGGTCACGATACTTTGTAGGTGCATTTGTCAGTTGCATTCTATGCCTCCCAGGCGGTCTATCAGTGAGACCTGAGAGCCCGCCGTGAGATCTGCTGCTGTGCTGCAGCGAAGGACTTGTCAGTCAAAAAAGGCTCATCATTCCAAAAAGTGCAGGCGGCAGATGGGCCCTGAATTGAATATTTGACCCACTGCGATTTGATTGTCTGACATCATAGATACGCCAAAGGCTCTGCAGATGCTAATGTGCCAGGCAGTCGCAAGCCGCCGATAAGGATTCCACGGATTCAGACACAGCGAAGCACAGAACCGGAACCAATACTCGTGATTCGCAGCTGGCTCCAAGCCTGGTGAGCACCAAACTTGTTCCTTTGTCCACTCAAGCACGATTCAACCGCAGTGCTCGTGCCCAGGAGACCAGTGAGGTGCATGCGTGAATTGCGAACTGAGATGGATCTGGATCTGCTTGCTTCCGGGGACAAAGAGTAACACATTGCAAACCAGGGAAAATAAATACGCCTGCACGCGGATATCCGTATGGCTTCGAGCGAGAGAGAGAGAAAGAAGCGCTTTCGGCCGAGCTGTCTTGAGGGGATATCACCGCTCCGTGTTGCACAAAGGCGCTGTGCTATGATAATACCACAACCGCGCCGTGCACCGACTCGCACTAGCACATGGAAGTAGAGCCGACGCACGTCCGTTGGAGTTCGCCCGTGCAATCAGAGTAAAATTAAGTGAGCACCAGTGGCCACACCGAGTCATCGTTAATTAAAGTACCCGTGTGGCGCCGCAGAGGCCGCTGCGGACACGCAGGGTGGCGGCACGAGCCAGGACGCGGCGGAGGGAAACGGGAACTGAGCACGGATTTCCGGGACAGCCTCCGAAGCAGTGTTCAAGCAAAGAGGCCCGGCCCGAGACGCAGCGCCCTCGTGGCTGCAGATAATCAATTCGAATTTACGTGGCGGCGGCTCGTATTCCGGGTCTGGCTCGGGGTCGTGTCCAGCGATGGCGAATGTCCGTGCGACGCGCACGATGGGCCATTGCGCGTGATGATTCGAGAGGAAAGCGCCAGGGTGGAAGTACCAAATCGGTGCATTTACCAGCCGGAGCGCTAGCGCGCCGGCCCGGAAGCTGCCTCGGTGGAGTCAGAGGACGGGGAGTTGGGAGCGGGGAGTACGGACGAGCTGTCGTCCGTAAGAAGAGCGGAGGGAAGGCAGTTTTAATTGCTGATTAAAGATTGGCGAGCGTGCAGATGGCAAGAATAACTTGAATTTGGCGCTGCTTTGAGCCTTCCTCGATGGGAGTCTTATGCGTAGAAAATTGAAGTGTACGACGCGTGGGGAAGACATCGAGGGTCGAATTGCTATATGCGCGGCCTGACTTTTGTGGCCACCAGTCAGGCGTTGCTGGATGGGTGGGAGTGGGACCATAAGCACCGGCGAATTCAGAATAACGCACTAGCATATGCGGCAGCATTGAATCCTGTGGCGCGTCCAGGGAATAGAAGAGGTGTATGCGCCGAAAATATGCAATACCTATTGTAAGAAGACAATCACTGTCTGTGCGAAACGGATGACATCGAGAGGGGGGCTGTTGGCTGCGAGGGAAAAGACATGGCCATAAAAATCAGTCCGAGTAGGGCAGGAGAGGGGTCGAGAACCAGATGTCGCATAGAGACATAATTGTTGGAAGAAAGTACAAGATATGATATACCAAGAGGCAGTGTATGCCAGACATTTGTTGATTATTAGGACATGATCGTGCAATCGATGAAGCGGCCGGTAACCTTATATCAAAATTGGAGTCACGGGAAGACGGAAAGAAAAAGGCATACTATATACCCTACGGCCGGAGAGAAAAATATCCCTAAATTTAGTCCGCTATGGGAATGAATATTGAGGTCATTGAGCGCGATTATATGAACGAGATGCTCACGGGGTAGATGATCTTGGTGAACATCAATCCAAAGAATGACAGACGTTTATGTTCTGTCTCTTGATCACCCCCCACAGTTGGTGAAAGACGTTTGTTTCCAATTGATAACTCGAGCGAACAACCAATGCTATCATACAAAAGAATTCCAGACGACGCGCTATGCCATCAATGATTTATAGCATTCGTCAAATCAATCTTCATGAATATGTACGTACCTTGTAAAGCATGCGCAAGCTTCCCCTCGTCGCGATTGGCTGGAAATTTCTAAACAAGCGCGAACTAAGCAAGGCCTTACCCGAACGAAAGGCTCGGGTGTTCGCTCCCTCACTGCGCGATAGCCCGAAGCGACTGGAACATGCAGTAAGAAGAGCCCCGGAGAAAGTCAGACCGACTATAGCCTCGAGCTGGTTAATTATGCGCCAAAGACGGCGTTAAAGTGGGAAAATACGGCTGTGCACGCCGCCGTGCGCAATCTTTTGGAACAGGTAGTCGTCATACATGAAGACATGACAGTAGACACCCTAGACTTCCACGGACAGGAAAAGATGTTGGTTGGTTGTTGGGTGTTGTTGTAGTGGGGACTGTCGCCCAGTGCACCCCCAAAATATATTACGAGGCTGATAAGATAAGCAGCTTTTGAGCCCAGTTCTGGGTCAAATTTGAAAATGCTCATTTTTGCGCCAAAGTTGGATCAGGTACGATATGGGACTGTTCTACTGGATTCTTCCATCGAGGACGCGCGTCTTGACCGGTAATCCGAGATCTCTGCACATCCGACGCCGCCCTCCTGAGCGGCCTCGAGGCTTCAAACTCCAAACTCCAAGCCCCAAGTCCCTCACAGCAAGCTAGACGATACAATATTCTGTTGATTCCAAGCCTCTCTGCTGTCCGACGGGCGAGGACCCTGCATCCAGAATTGATAGGCGCCATTGTGCATCTCGGGCTGGTCTGGGCGATCATCAAGCCGGTCTGCTTCATCCATTCGCCAGAGCTACATCATGATGATCCGCTTGGAAGCACGAGATTTCCTCACTGATGCTCTATACTTGTATCATATCCGCTGTAGCATTTGTAAACCGTATGATATCGCTGCGCAGAGCAAAATGCTGCGTATACGTTCATTTTTCAATCGCGTGCGCGTCCCCGTGTCACGTCCGCATTCCATACAAGCTCCTCTCTTCCTATGGGGTTCAGGGGACATATTTTCTCTCACGTAAACATGACTTGGCTAGCTTATGAATATATCGTGTCCTCAGTCAGTCAGAAAGCGTATAAACATTCCATGGTGCCCGGACCTGAAGCAAATCGAAGACAATTCTTCAGATGGACGCAGATCCGTGGCAAGTTCGAAGGTTAACCCTGCGGCTTATCTCGGAATACATACTAAGAACATATATAATCGCAGAATAAAGCATTCCACTTGGAAAAGTCGTCGCCCAGCTAGGCATGCATCGGCCGCATCGCCCCTCAATGGTATGCAGAAGCAGCTTACGGCTAGTCGATAGATATTTTCCATTTAGATTCTGAATTCTGGAGTTATAAATAGCGCCTAGGGTCGGACTGCGCGCTAGTTCGCAGAAAGGCAGTGGTCTCGACCGCCCTCAGTAAACACCTGCTTTATACTGACAATAAGACGGGTGTGTCATGCATCCACGTCCAGTCGGCCATCTCGTACTCGGACTCCCTAGATGCGCGCTGAGCGCTAGATCTTGTGGGCTGCTTAGCAAACATCCGTGCGACTGAGAACCGGGTTTTGTCTGCACCTCGAGCATCGGCGCCCCACACTGGCCGCCTGATTTGGGCATCTAACTTGGAAGATGCGGTGAGAAGATAACGGGTTATCCAGAACTCTGATACTTGCCCGGATTGGAGCATATGCTAATTGTAGCACAAAGACGACAATTTGGGACTGCTCGCGCTCTGCTGGCGTTCAATCTCCCGCGCTTCTCTGCCCTGCTGCTCTGGAAAAACGGTACGAGTTGGAGTATGAATTCCACCGTGTACACAATCCGCGGCGCACACCTTGAACACGATGGATTAGGAAACAGTACTCTCTCTCATTCTCGATCCATGTTGAGATATAAATTGCCCCCATAACCTCGCGCGCAGATTGAACGTTTCTGGGCCGTGAAAATTCCAGACTGGGCAGTTTCGGGCGCCCAGAAGCCGGTGCGTGTCAATTTATTGGCTGCTCTGCCAGCCTATGAAATCCGAGCGTATGACCAGGATCGAATGCACACGACTCGCTGGCTGAATGTCGAATATGCACACCTTGGCGGAAGCATTTCATTCGGGGCAACTTCGCAGGAGACGCAGTTCCCTAATGAAATAGGGCACCGTGGATTCTCCTGGGAGGAGGGGAGTGAGGTGAGATAAGATAGGGCGCAGATATTAAATATCTCGGGACCGGTAGATTGATCTTTTAAGGTTCACGGACGTGCGTTCACAATGGAGGATGGCCATAAGAGGACGTGTGTAGGTCCCAGAAATATTTGGCGTGAGAATGAGCTGGAGATGAATTCGCGCGGAAGTGGCCGCAAAGGGGGGGCAAGCGAACGGAGGCTTGAAATAGGACCGAATCGTTTACGAGCGAACCAAGTTTCTCTGCCGCCGTATATTCCTCGACAAGGCTCCTTTACGACCTCTCCACGATCATCGACGACCACTTTCCCTCTCACGATTCTCCCTAACGCCCTCTTCTGATCCTTCCGAGGTCTGCACATATCTCCTCCTGCCGCTATTCCTCTCACAGCCCCTGCAGAATGGACAACTGGAGAGTAGCCGTCCTTGGCGATGGTGGTGTCGGCAAGACCGCTCTGGCAGTCCAGGTGCGTTTCGTCGTCGCTGCTCTGTGCCACCTGTACGATGACCGTCTCTCCAGTTTACGTTGAATTGTTTCGTTGGTTAGCACACCCTGACAACCCCATTGTCCACTCCTAATCTGTCCTCTCTCTCCGTGTGGCGTATTTACGCTCCCCACAGAAGTCAGTCGGCTGCCACTCAACCCCGCATTCGCGCTGATCACCACCCCCACAGACTTACGACCCCACAATAGAGGACGCCTACCGGAAGCAACTCGTGGTGGACAACCGCATGTGCTTCGTAGAGGTCATTGACACTGCTGGACAGGGTAAGTACATGCCATCATCTAGACCCGCGGTATGTTCACCACCTCTCCCCCTCAGAGGAATACGCCACTCTGCGGGACCAATGGGTCCGGTGAGTACTGCCTCCGCGCGCCTATGCCATGTGCTGAATACCCCCTAGTGAAGGCCAAGGGTTCATCCTGGTGTACTCGATTGCTTCACGGTCTACATTCGACCGTCTGGAAATATTCCGACAGTCAATGAAGCGCGTCAAGCGGGGCGATCCAATATTTATGCTTGTCGGCAACAAGTGTGACAAAACCTTCGAGAGGGAAGTCTCCAAGGAAGAGGGTGCTGCCCTCGCACGGCAGTTTGGGTGCGATTTTATTGAAACCTCCGCCAAAACCGCGCACAATGTCGAGCGCCTCTTCATGAACCTTGTCCGCTCATTACGAGCAACCAGAGTTGTCGCAGAACCGGGTGCGTCGAGTGCCCCCACCAAAAAAGGGCCGAAGAAGTCAAAGTGTGTGGTCATGTAGGGATTTTTCTGGGATTACTGGGCTTTAGACTCCCCTGCTTTACCACTTTTTTTATGATACCATGATCTCCTTTTCTCATTCTTGCTCTGACTTTATGTGCAGCCCACCACCGACCACGGCTTGACTTTCTTTTGTTTTCAGTTCCTTGCCACATTCCCCTGCCACACACATCACATTGCATCTTTCCTACATGATTTCTCTGCTTAAGGATATCAATGTAAGTATATATCAGAAGACACTCTCTTCATCTCAATCTGCACTGTGCGACATGATGTATCAGTCATTCACTCTAAATCAGTTGCTCTGAGTATTTTCGTGTCACTATGAGTCATTTATGCATCTTATCTGCACTCAGGAAGCAACCTTGCAAACCGACTGCGAAGCGTATACGAGCACGTCAGGGCCGGCGCGCTCGTCATTGCACACGTTCCGAACACGCATGACACGCAGCGCCGATATAAGTGCTCTCGGGGAATTCACCGTTCAGTATGATATATCCCTTTCTGTCTAGCCCATTACAGCATCTTCCAAGCCGATATGTCGTGGACGACCTTCCATTGTGAAAACCCCGACTTCAAAGTACGATCTATTCCCGACAACGCAACCTTCGGAGTCAGACGGGCGGCGCTACAGGGCAGCGAGGTGTTCAGTGCGTGCCACTCCGTGCGATATATGCGTCGATAGAACTATGTTAACCGACCACGGGGCGCCTCGCCGCAGGGGACATGTTCGCCTTGTGCGATCCCACAGCCCCGGACAGCGGGCAGGACGACCTAGAACTCCACGAGCGGAGCGGCGACCTAGAGACGCTCCTGCGCCTCCTGCACAGCCCACCTGCTCCGCCGACCAAACTGCCGTCGGCGGACAAGTTTTGCAGCACTGCCTTCGACCCGGCGTCCGTCATCCCGCTGCCGCTCCTGTTCGCGCTCTTCTTCCCGCTCGCGGATAAATACATGCTCGCGGACGTGATCACGCGTGGGCTGCGCGCACACCTTGTCGCGAATGCGCCAGCGCACGCGCTTGAGGTGTACAGCTTCGCCGCGCGGCAAGGTATGGAGGCAGAGGCGGCGCGCGCCAGCCAGTTCGTGCGCCCGGTCGCGTCCTACCGCTTCGCGGAGATCACAGTCCTGCCGGACGTCGTTGCATACCACAAGCTCGTGCGACTGCAGGACTTCCGCGTGAAAGCGCTGCGCGATCTCCTCCTCGGCGAGGACATATTTCCCCATGGTGCGTCGCTCGCACGGCTCTTGCGCTCAGCGGGCGTATTTACACTAACATTGCATAGGTTATGGGGAATGCCCTTCCCATGGAGGCGAGACGTCTGCGTGGTGGGACAGGCAGCGGAAAGCGTTAGTGGGAAGGATTGAAACTGGTGAGAATCGCGCCTCCTCCGCTGCATTTAGTCGGTCTTAATTTCCGCTCCGGTATACAGTGACTGACGTAGCGGCGGAAATGGATACACTCACGGATACATTTCGAGAGTGTAAAATCTGTCATAAAGCCTGCGTTGCAGCTGTCGAGATGCTTGCGGTAAGAATTCTATTTCGCTGGCTCTCCTCGGTTGAAGTATATGAGCTCATCATGCTTGATATTCCAGTACAAGTGTAAAAAGCTGCCAAAAAGGCTAGACCAGCTCCCAAATGTTTATTAACCCTGGTATGCGTAAGGAATATGCAGAATCCGTGTAAGCTCTATTAAGATAGGATTATGTCCGGAAACTCATGTATTGTGCCAGAACAGTGTCTTTAAGTCCTTCCATGAGTCGGAGTCGCGATATAGATACTTCATCGAGTTGAACATGCCAGGTTGGATAGTTTCGCCTCGGTGGCGGAAGAGCCACATCACAGCACCCCAGGAGACGGCAGCGAAGACAGTGAAGTATCGTGAATCTGGGGGTAATGGCCTAGTTCCAGGGCCCGAGAGCGCGGATTGGGGTGAAGAGCTGTACGGTGTTCCTGCGCGAGGGATAAACGAAGCGACAACCCGTGATACCACGTAGAGCACGATCTGAAAATAGATGTAATTTCGATACGTTGCAATTTATGGGATGCAGGTCAACATACCTGTTCGTTAACTGCATTCCGTTCGCCGAAAACAAAGTATCCTCCAATTAGGCCAGCAACGAAGGTGTCAATTTCTCTCTCTTTTCCTCCGTTGAGCTTCTTCTGAAGCAATAGTATCGACTTATAAAGAGAAACAAATTTGGCAAGATTGAGGGCATGCTGCTTCGTAGCGCGATAGATAACGCGAATTCGTGACTGCCAGCTAAGAGAAACGGAGAAGACACGGTCAAAGCAGGTATAGTAAAAGTCTTCAAATGACAACTCACTCTCCGCGGCCAAAGAGTATCGACATGACGAGGGCATGAGGAAACCGTACTTTCACTCCGTATACGAACCCGTTGCGAGCGCCTTTCAGGACAGCCAGGCAGTCATGATACGCAGGATTAGTGATGATTTCGTTCAGAAGGGCCAGAGACATGACGGGGGGAGGAGTCCTGAAAGGCTCGACGGGAGGAGTGAAGATATGGTCCGGGGTTTAGTTGCTATAGTCAGGCGGTCCGCTCTTCCAAGACTCCGAATAAATCACATGCATACATCATCACCTTCCACTGCTCCGCGTCCCGACCAGCGAGCGCCTCGACTTTGTGCGGTAGATCATCCCGCCATCCGTCTATGCCTTTTTATACCTTGCACGTCGTATAATTCGTATGATATAAGTGTTATCAAGTAAGAATATTTACGCAGATAACCAAGGGTCATCGACAGTCGGCCCGTTAAAATTCTTGATTGCATAGTTACGTCACCATAACCTATGCGGTATTTATTTAACCAAGTACGAGTCGTGCAAACGCTGCCTACGCAGCCATTAGATAACTTTATTCGAGAGAAAATTTACCTCACCGTTACGCTAATAAAGAAAATAGACACTGCCAAATTTGAACGGCCGGCAGCTCTATAATTTAAGCTTCACACCTTCGACTTGATGTTGAGTAAATACAGTTGAAATACAGTCCAGATAATCTCGTTCAGCAAAGATCACACATTTAGGAGAGACTTGTGCATGTAGTATAGTAGAGGCAGGCCGCAAACGATCCACCTATTTAACATCTCTCTCACAAGGGTCACATCTCCAGTGCGAATTTCCTGCAGCCCGGTTTGGCCGAAGGCTGCCTCCTGTTGCCTCATGTCCATCTTAAGCATCGACATCATATTGGGGAACAATAGGAATGAGCTGAATCGCGGTCCTTTCAATTGGGTCCCGACGTTTATAGATAATACAGAGTTTCGGACAAAATGTGTCAAGGCTCAAGACGCTTTGGGCACACCGAGTGTGGGGTTATGCCTTGTTTTACCGTGCCTGATGGGTTGGAGAAGCAAGGTTCAGTACACGCGGAAAGGATCAGGAAAATATCTACCGACGATGTGTAATATTACTTTGACTAAGGCGAGCCTGAAACCTTGATTATTGCGATTAGATTCCATTGGTTTTTTCCATACATATCCAAGCGATATGTGGCAATCACTTGCGCCAATTAGGGCCCCTTCTACTCCAGAGTTGAACGAAAAGAGAGCGCCCTTATCGAATTCGACATATGCCATAGGCTCCCCGGATCTAAATGAACGTTAATCATGACGGTGGGCGACTGACGTTGGCATAGACTCGACACCCTACTTCTTGCACAGTATTTTGGGCGCATTGCACCCTCCTGCTTATGTTCGGCCGGGATTAACACCACTTCAAGGCGAAGGTCATGAAGTGCCTGACAAGTCCAAAGGAAGTATATTTCCAGGCCCACAAATAAGTAAGTGGAGCGGAACCACATGAAAGTTTTGATTCCATAGCAGGAAGTTGCAAAGGGCATTTCCTGATCTGTGCACTGGTGATCACTGGCCCAAACCTTGTCGACGACTTCCGCCCAATTTTTTAGATATCCTTGCCAGGCTCTCGTGGCAGCGGTGATGATACTGTACCCGAACAGAACATATTCATGGCGTCGAGCGTGGCTCCAGGACTTGTCAGACAGTGCAAGGTGCATTGCTGACTTGTGATGTGGGCCCACGGGAAGAAGAGACGCAACCCGCGGAGATGAGAGAACAAGGCACTCCCAGGATGGTATCTAGCTTGGGAGTTTGTTGCAGCAGGTTCGCTCGAGCAAAAATCGAACCAACGCGAGCTGGATTCAGATACTGACGCCCATACAGACCATCTGTTGACAGCTGAGATTTTCCGTAATGTTCGGAAAGAGTAGATAGATTATCGTATGCTCCAAAATAGTCAAAGCCTTCATGTTTGTCATCCTTAGTGGGCTTGAAATTGAATGCACATGACTGTAAAAGTTCGCCGAGAGAAGGAGGGCAAAGGGCAGCCAACGATGACTCGGGTTTGATACCATATGATCCCCTTCATGTTGACATGCGACGAACGCCTTTGCATGTCCTGTGCGAACATAGCTCGCAACGGTGCTCCCACGCAGACAAAGCTGCTTTCCTGATCGCCGAAGGCCAAGAGTCGAGATTTACAGACAAAAGAAAGTATTTGCAGTGTAGATGCCAATTATCGCCCATGGCAGGCGCATAAAACCCAGATTTGAGACGCCGAGGTAACGACACCTTTACAGGTTCCCCTTGTCGATGAGAAATATATGTAAAATGCGGAGGGAAGGAGGAAAATGAAGCATCTAGTTCCGACGCTGACAACAGAAAACGGTGTCCAGTGGCTCAGCTTACTGAAAGTTCTTTGAATGTGCGGCTTTAAGTAGTGATTAACTAGTCAATTGTAGAGATATTACTCACGAGTTTACAGAATTTAAAAGCGGTGCGTTGAGGCAGTGTGTAGCGCGTATGAAATGTGCTCATAAAACGTCGAAAAATGAGAGGGCGACGGCGTTGTGCTGATGAAGCAAAGAAACCAGCTTCGCGGGTGTCACGCACGGCGGCCTCAGGGGTTTTGATGTACCGGATTTGGAACATAACGTGCCGCTGCTACATTCGTTCAACCACCACAAGTTGAACGCCAATATTCGAATATCCCGGCGTCATCTGCTATCATGGCGTCTAAGAAGTCTAAACAAGAGGAAGCCTTGAAATTCCTTGATGATCTTGACTCCTTTGCCCCACCTCCAACTGATTCTGCTGCTGGCGCACCGACCAATGCCAAATCATCGCCGCCTGCTGGTTCAGCGAACGAAGGCGAGGCGGCGGAGGTGCTTGCTTTCCTCGACGAGATAACGCAGAAGAGCACCGAACCTATCAGAACGACCACCGGCCAGACCCCACGCTCTGGCACCCCCACAATGAGGAAAAGCACGGAGCGGGTGCGCCTCGGAGGGTCAATGCTATCCTCTTCGGCATCCTCGTCGACTACATCCCTGAATCGGACCGCAAATATATCGCAGGAAAAGGCTGAATCCCAAGCCGCGTCGTCATCGTCCAGTAAGCCAGCGGCGAGCTCTGCCGGAGGATGGGGATGGGGATCTGTTTGGTCTTCAGCAACTGCCGCGGTGCAGCAAGCGAAATCAGTTGTCGACGAGCAAGTTAAGCATCTTCCCAAGAACGAGCAGGCGCGTAAATGGGGTGAAGGCGTATATGAATATGCTAAGACGACTCAGCTTGACAAAATTGGTATGCTCATCTCTCGTCGTTCTTCAAGGGTCGTCTCATCATCGCCACCGTGTAGGCCAGGATTTCAAGCGGGTCGGCTTGTCGACATTAACTGAACTTCTCAATGTGGTGGCTCCCCCTATATCTGAGCATGAAGTTATTCATGTCTGGCTGAGTCATGATATGCAAGGCTACGAAGGAATTGAATCGTTGGCTTATCGGTCTCTCGCGAGGGTCAGCTTGTTCATTTGATTTGACAACACCTTGTTGACATTGAGCTATCTAGGTACTGGAACAAGTTCAAGGCGGAGATCTCGTTGTTAACAGAGGGAACGAGTCCCGCCCTAAGGACAGCGTCAATGCCCGTGAGCTCAATGCCGTCGACAGCTACCAGAGTGCTTTGAAGCTTTCTCAGGTGAAGTCCCATGAGTTATTTATAAACCAATATAGCTAACCATGCAACTCATAGGCCAACATCGAGGATGTCAGGAAGAAGAACAGCGAAGCAACTACAACCACCAAGAATCCAAACACAGCAGCTACTTATTCCCATGTCTTCCTCCGCATCCAGCCTTTCTTCAATACTTTTACTCAGACAACCTCAACAGATTCCTCGTCAGGAAGCGTTCAGAAGCTTCAATTCCTTCTCTATATCTTCGACCCAGAACACAAGCTCACCCACACTACCGTGACTCAGGCAGTACCAAGCGAATGGCTCGATATCTGGGACGAATATGACTGGGTCGAAGATTTGATTGCTGATGCATTGCGAGTAGGGTTTGAAGTGCTTGGACAGGAATATGTAGTTGCACGAATGGGATGGGGCGCTAAGGACACATCACATATCCAAGAAGGATCAACTAGCGTAGATCCTGGCGATAAGGAACATGAAAGTACTTCATGAATCTTTCAGCGATCTGACTTGTTTACTATTGACATTTATAAAACCAATTAAATACTGGCATATGTCTTGGGAAGTCTGTTCTATGTTGTTGATTCTCCATAGTCTCTAATACTTTTATTTTCGTGTAACATTATCACTGATGACAACCGGTTCATCAAGAACGGATTCACGCTCATGACAACATGATACACAACGGAAAGTGGCAAAGGGCATTTATAAAGCGTTGAGCTACTTTAGGAGGGAATCTATTTCTTAACCTCCTCTTTGGGTGGAGGAACACGTTTGAGTTCATCAGGTCTACGGCCCTTGGTACCCTCGCCAACTTGCTCCCAAGGCGATAAAGATTCAAAGTTACTATTACACAGAAAAGTGAGTTCTAAGAACCTGTTTGCGCAGATTGCACCTACCGGAATGCTTGGGTAAGTTGGAGCGGTTCGTAGACAACGCGTTTGCGTTCTTCGTCGTAGCGCACTTCGGTATAGCCCTATAAGGAGCTCAATTGAATAAATATATTGCACAGAAATGAACAGGGACTAACGGTCAACGGGAAATCTTTACGCAAAGGATGTCCTTCGAAACCTGTTATATTCTGTGTTAGAATGACAGAGACCAACATAAATGCCAATGAAATACCGTAATCAGTCAAAATTCGGCGGCTAGACAAATGAGTAATTCAGCATATCAATAAAAGTAGACGAGTAAGTGGGACATACAGATCAGGGTGGTTCTCGAAGAAGATTCCGAAAAGATCCCAGGCTTCGCGCTCATACCTGAGCGGACATAAATCAATTAAAAGATCAATCATTATAGGCAAAATAATGCACCAGTCCGCTCCACTGAACACCTCTACGGCGCTAGGAACGGGATCTGCCTCTCCTGCGTATGTCTTGACCCGGATTCTGCCAGCATGTTTTACACTGAGAAGGTGGTACACGACCTCGAAGCGCTTTTCGCGTTCAGGATAGTCGACGCCGCTGATGTCCATTAAAGCCTTGAATTGACACTGTTGATGGTCGCGGAGGAAGGTTAGGACGGGGACGACGCCGGATGGTGAGATGTACAAAGTCAACTCGTCCTTGAGAACCGAAAACTGCTGAATGAATCTAGGCAGACATTGGGTCAAGTAGGAGCCATATGTGTGGAGTGCCTCTGTTGTCTCCGCATACTGGGAGACAGTAGGATTCGGGGATGTGGGCTCGGTGAATGGGGCCGCAGATGCTGCGAAAGACTTTAGCTGACGACGTGATATTTCGGGACACGGTGTTTACCTTTCGCAGCATTCGAAGAGTGGAGAGCACGCGCGAGACGGGCGGCTGAGTGGACTGTTGGCCTTGCGGAGACCGTTCTGAGGATGCTGCTGGCTCTGAGGCCTGCACGGAACGCCATTTTGAGTGGAGGAGACACCGAGTCTCAACCAGTTGGCGGGCAGCAATCATCTCTCGGAGTTTGCCGGCCCATCCCATAGGCGAGAAAGTAAGACGCACATACGTTTATTCACTGCCTGCATCATGTCAACAGAAACAGACGCGCCTCTCGTCGAAATCTTTGATTCCTTACCATACTATGACGACGATTTGCAGAAGTATCCATATTTAAGAGAAAAGGTCGAGCAGGAGTTGGCTCGGGAGCTCAAAGCATCTCAGACGCTCCATCCTCGCGTTCCTCCACCGGAAGAACTGTTTGCTGTTCGTGAGCGCGTCTGTTTATTTTACTATTCTCTATTGACTCATGACCATCTGGGGATCTTGCAGGATAATCCCCTTCTCAAAGCAGAGCTACAGCGCGTTGGAGCAAACCAAGCATTCCCTCCGCTAGATTCTCTCCGACATTCACTCCCTGCACCGACATCCACACCAGGTACAGACGAGGAATGGAAGGCTGCCCTAGACAATGCGCATGTCCAGCTGCAGCATCAGAAAATAAGGTATGTTGTGCTGATGGTTGCAATCTATCAAACCTTTTGCTGAGATCGCGTGCATAGGCAGCAAAATCTGGCTTTACTCCAGAAGTACGGCGCTAACGGCTTTCGGATACAAAACTATTTGTTAGAGGCAACAGCCAAGCAGACTGAAAAGACCCTCGAAGAACTCAAAGAGCTGATCGTCGAAGTCAACCGCGAACGTAAAAATACTCAGGTATTGTTACCGTTGTTATCTTCTTTGCCAGTGGCGTGCTTAAACAATTGCAGGATCGGATCGGAAAACAGCTCACTACCCTAGAAACCCGTTGGACGGAGCTGATTTCGAGTGTGCTGCAAATTGAGATGGCCAATGTCGCGCTGGATGCAGAAATTGAGAGACTGAACAAAAAGGAGGCTGAGCTTGCTGAACTCTGAGCGGGTGGAATGGACATATGTATAATCTGTAGCACATAAAAACACTGTAATGACATTACTTATCTCATACCCAAATTGCCATTGCGACCGTAGTATGCAGTTGAAGACACTTGAAAGGCATGGGGGTTGTCCGGCGTAATAGCCGTATATGGCAATTCTGATGGCCGGAGGCCGGGTGCTGAGGTTGCACATTGGATCGAAACACAGGTGAGAAATATCCTCTTCCTTCACTGGTGGTATAACTCCCCAGGTGAGTGGCCTTTTAGCAGCTCAGATGCTGATCCCCTGACTCTGCCGACCTTTGCACTCATTAATTCCACAACAGACAACGTAAAAAAAGAAGAGACAGGCGTCTTACGACGCGTCTATGGCTCAAACCATCCAAGATACTGCACTGTTTTCGGATTCAACTGGACAGGAGCTAAAAGGACAGGCGGTGGAGAGTGAAGGGGGTGGGGTGGAGGTCAAGGTCTCTCAAGAGGTGGGCGAAGGCGCATCCTTGGCGCCAACCACGGCGGGGACCGATGCGCATGCGGAGAAGGCTGCATCACAGACTTCGACGGATGGGCATTCCAATGACTCTCCATCTCGCCCCTCTCTGGTCCCTCTGGGCTCAACTCACACACAAACCTCTACTCTGACGCCAGTTGCTCCACACCCAAAGCGCTTCAGTGCGGTTAATATCAACAAGAAGTTTCTCGAGAAGAACACGACATCAGGCTCAGCTGCCTCTTCCGCTACTTCTTCCGCTGCAAAGTCAGGAGCTCCTTCGGGTCAGTGCCATCTATCTATAAAGCAGCTTTATGTTTTCTCAAGGCTGACCCTCATACAATTCTAATGATAGCAAGAGCCTCCGTGCCACCAACCTTGTCACACTCACGTCTTGTTACCGCCAAATTAACAGCAAGCCCAGCTGTCGCCTCGTCAACAGCAGGATGGTCGCGTCCTTCGTCTGTTGCACCATCTCCAGCGACGACCAGTTCACCGATTAGCACATCACCTCTCCCCACTGCGGCTGCCACCCAACCTTCGACAACATCTGCCCCGCAGCTACCTCATGCTGGCAAAGTCATTCTTCCCCAGCCAAGAGCCGCCATGACGCAACTCGTGTCATCCCAGAAAGATACAAACGCGCCGAAACCAGTCTGGGGCAACATTAAATCAGTGGCAGCTACATCCATTCGGCCTGACATCCAGTCAGAAGATTTCCCCACAGCTGCAGAAGTGGCTCAGTCCAGTCAGTAGCAAATTTTCATGTTCCATAGACATACTGAATTATTATTAGACACGCGAAAGCTTGTCAAGCTGGAGGAAACGAAAGTGAACTCGGACCAAGCAGCAGCTAAGCAGCTCAGGTCAGAAGAAGCCGACACCTTCCGAGGCATTCACTTGGACCCTAATGCGCATCATTGGGACGAGGTCTGAATTTTGAGTATTCATCTCATTTGATAAAGTTTCTTACTGTGATGTTCTAGATGGAAGAAGATGATGACAATTTCCTCGACGGCGTCATCGAATTTGGAGATGGTCGGCAATACAAGATTGAGTCCAATGACGCTCAACCTCCATCTACGTCTCCGTCTCGAAACAGATCTCGCTCGCGGCCTCGAACAGGGGAGGATGCGCCAAATGAGCATCCTGGTCCTGTGAGCAAAGAGGACCGTTTCGTGGACGATTTTGACCGCAGTTGGCCAAAGTCGCGAACATCGCCAGCAACAGCGCCGCGAGATATGCCATCTCCGGTTCTTCCACAATCCTCTTCCCCCAATATTTCTGCTGCAAACCACGGTGCGCATGCACATCAGGACGCTTCTCGCGTTTTGTTCAATGAGCGATCGAATCGATTAGAACCATATGGTCATGCTCATGCACCAGGACAAGGTGCATTTACTGCTAAAAGACCGGGGCATCCAGAAGGTTCCAGTCCTGTAGAATCAAGAAACGGGAGATACGGTCATCCTGTTGTAGTACTACAGAAACCCGGAGCCAACGATCCGCGTGCACGAAGATATAGCAGCAGCAGCAGTACCAACTTCAACGCAGGTTCTTCAAATGTGCCTACAAACGACAGGAGTCGGCGAGACGTTCCGCCACCCAGCCCACGAATGACCCGAGATCCCCCTCCTCACACCATTGATCCGCACCCCGGGAATAGAGACTTCGACTCGCATCACGGCGATCGCGGACGAAGGACAAATATGGGACCACCCCCGGTACCTGCACATTCGCTGAGACAGGATGCAGGGAGACAGTTGCCGCCGCACCTTTCACAAGTGTCGCCCGATACTCCCAGCCGCCGCCTTTCGTCCCGCGATTCTCGATTCTCTCCTTCAGAGTCATCTGCTGGGCTCCCGCCTCCTACTTCAGCACGCCTACCACCGCAATCTCCTGCTCTTTCACATGCGTCACTTTCACTTGTCTCTCCTGCGGCGGCATCAAATTTACCACTGCCTCTAACCGCCCCAGAATTAGATGAGGTTCGTAAGGACCTTATGCACAGTGCCGCCGAGCGAGCGAAGCAACGGAGACAGCAGGAGGAAGCGGAACGAGAGGCCCAGAAGGAGCGAGCTCACCGCAAAGCTGCAGAGATCGAGGAGAAGCTAAAGGCTGCCGCTCTCGAGAAACAGAAAGAGAAAGAAGCGCTGGAAGCATTGGAGGCTGCCAAGTTAGCCAAGGTATGATATATATCTATTTGTGTGAACTAACATTAAACCGATCATATTGAGCAGGAGAAAGAGGCGA
This sequence comes from Hypholoma fasciculare, assembly GCA_016801325.1. Lineage (NCBI taxonomy): Eukaryota > Fungi > Basidiomycota > Agaricomycetes > Agaricales > Strophariaceae > Hypholoma > Hypholoma fasciculare. The sequence goes on from JAEKIV010000028.1 coordinate 60,690, forward strand.
TTGCGCTCATCGAAGAAGCCGTCAAATCTGCTGAGGACTCTAAAGCTGTCGATGAAAAACGCCCTGACTCGAAGCCACCTGCCCAAACTCCCGGGCAAGTTCGCCCAGCACCCTTGAAGCAGCCTAAAACGCCGACAATCTTCTCGCGGAATGGACCTCCGTCAGCCCCGATGACCACCCCTACTGCCCAGCCAGAATCATGGCGAGCTCCTCGAGCGGCGCCTCTTCCACCTCCTACGCCGCGCCAAATTCAACCTCGGCTGTCGCCACCCGCTAATTTTGTCGATTCAGGTCCCTCAGCGTCAGAACAAGTGGAGACGATCGCGGAAGAGGCAAACGGCGACCTTGAGGTAGTTGATTTCTCTGAAATGGGTAAATTTGTTGGCGTTGCGGAGGTACCTAAAGCTATTCAAGTGGCAGAAGCGGCTCCAACATCTACTATCCCTTCCAAACCATCGCGACCCCTTGCAGCTGATTTCTTTGACGAGCCTGTTAGCCTGCCGGACAGTGTACCGATATCCAAGCAGGCTGATTTTGGGGCCTGGCGAAGGAAAGTATCGCAAGATCTGAGCGAACCTTCTCCATCACTGTCAGCGAACGACGCCAAGGTAGAAGTAGCTGATAGTACCAAGAAGATCGCTATTCAGTCAGCGGCAGCAGCAGCAGCAGCAGCACCCTCTCATGACCATATACCTCCGAAGGAGCGGCTGCGCCATTCTGTCTCTCCTGATATATCCACTGCAAACGTGAGTCGCGAATCGCAGCTCCTGGCAGATGCCTCTACAGCGCAGACAATCCAGACTTCTCCGACTTCAAATGCTCAACGAACACCGCGCGGACAGGGCTTTTATCATAAGGAGGCAGCAATGTCTGCGTTGGACGATGCTATGTTGCGGATAAAGGGCGTTCTGGTAGGGATGCATGCCCAAGAACCTTCAAAGGAAGTATCTCCCAAGGACGTTGTCCCAAGCAACCCGCCTAATCAGGAAGTACCGCCAGCGCGTGCCCCTCATGTCATTCAAGTGTCATTGCCTCAAACACCTGCGCGTTTGCTTGCTAGGGATCGATGGGTGCCCCCTGCACTACGACCACGAAGATTCGACGAGCACGACGAGCCTCGCGAAAACTTCTTGTTCACTGTACCTCATCTGCCGCACTCACCAGATACTCAGCCTTCAGTCAAACTCCCAGCTGTGTCATATCGAGTGGAATTCATTCACAGGAAGCTGTTGCAAGCATTTGCGAGACCACCATATCAAGCCCGCATGGACATTCTTTCATTTGAGCCACCTGTGCCCGACATGAATCGGCGTGACCTCTCTTTGAATGACGTCCTCTTTCGCAAGCCGCCAGCCGCATTCAAGGGCAAATTCAGATACCGCGTGTCGATCCCAAGATTCCGAGGGCCCAAAGTTAGTATGCCAGCTGCCGGTTTGGCGAAGCCCAACGGAGGTGCATTTGGAAGGCCCACTCTGGCGGACGGCGTTTCCACTTGGCGGAAACCGACTGTATCTCCCAGCGTCAGAACCGATTTCGACACCGATTTAACTGAATTGAATACCATGAGCCGCTCACCACCGCCAGATCACACGCCTCCTCCATCTACCATTGCATCGATTCCTAAAAGCAGTGAAAGCTCGCCCGCCAAGTCGGAGGGCAATACTTCCTCTCGGTCGAAATCTCAGCTGAAGATGCCAGAGGGATCTGCAGTAGCCTTCATTCGTGATTCCCGTATTGACGTGGTGGAAGCTGATACTAAACCACGAGTGAACTTTATTGTTGGCAGTCAGCTGGATGATAGCAAAACGTCATTTGAGGGCCCAGGACCTGGGCCCGCAGTTGGTTCTGACAAGGCGACCAAACCGGCGGTTAATGGAATTTCATTAGCGCCATTGACACCATCAACTGATAAGGAACAAAATTCGATTTCCGCATCTGTCAAAGATGATAACAAATCTCCGGATGAATATGTACGTGCTAGTGCTCAATTAAATGGCGTCTCTATGACTCACTTTGTTAAAACAGCCTGAGCGAGTTCTCGTCACACCGCCCACGCACCATGCATCTGCTTCTTGGACAAGATCATCTATTAGCTTGAGTGCAAAGGAATCACCAGCTCGCGCACCGGACCCTGAACATCTGAAAGCAGTTTGGTCGCAAACCTCCAACAAAGCAGGGCTGCATCCAGTCAACTCGCTGGAGGGAATCGCAGATGATTTAACGGCATTACCTTTCACCTTGCAGGATGTCAAGTCAGAAGATGGCGAAACGCCCCCGCCGTCTTTGCCCAGTGCTCCTTCAAGGATGTCCATCCATGATGTTACGCGGGCTTTCCAGACTGTACCGACATCCTCTTCCACTTCAGCTCAATCTCCACATCGTGCCTCATTCTCCCCCCCGTCGACACAAGCACCTGTTGCTCGCCCTTCGACTGCCACTTATGGGTACTCTCCAGTACCCCAGCAAAACAATATGCCGCGTCCCACATATGTATCCTACCCTTCCCCGATGATAAGTCACTCTCCGGCTCCCGTCATGTACGGACACCCGATGGCGGCAAGCCCTGTTCCAAGCCGCATGCAGGTGAATGGGCATACCCCCCTGTATAGCCAGCCCATGTGGGTGACGATGCCTGCCCCATCGCCGGGCAGCATGATGCGAACTTACCCTGGCCAAATGATATCCTACCCGTCGCCAGGATATGCTCCGCAGCCACCTCCGAACATGATGCCTCCTGGTACCCCGCAAGCACAGAACGGTGGTCGCGGTCGTGGACCGCCAATCATGAGCCCTGCTATGTATACCGGCAGTCCAGTCATGCTTCATGCCGTACAAGTTCCTCAAAATCATGGATTTATGCCAGGCCGTGGTCAGCCACGCGTGGATAATGGGCAGATGCCTGCTCAGCAGCAACACCTTGTCCATCATCCAGTATCCCATAACGGATTCAATGCAGGTCCTCCTCCTTCACCTTTTGTCAGGTCCCAATGGTGAACACTCCTTGTCGCCTTTGCAAATCCTTGTACGGTTCACATACTTAGCTTTTGTTATTGTTTTCCTATGGTATATGTTGTCTTTGCATACATTATATCACACGCACTTTTGCTCATGCAAAAATTTGACTATGAAGTGATTAATATATATACGTAAGCGTTCTCTATAAATCTAAACAGCCAACTTGACGGCCTCCTCAGCGGCCTCATCAAGACTGTCGAAGGGTATAATTGTCAAGCCAGATTCCTTGATCATCCTGCAAGATAATGAGAACTATATTCATATGCAATTTGAATGAACTTACGCCTTGGCCTCCGCCTCTTTGGTGCCCTTGAGCCTGACAACCAAGGGAATTTTCAGATTCAGCTCCTTTGCGGCCTTGATAACACCTTCAGCAATGTAATCACATCGCATGATACCTATCTCATATTTAATGCGAGCGAGAGAAATAAATAATTAGGAAACCCACCGCCAAAGATATTGATGAAAATACTCTTGACTTTGGGATCAGTGACAATGATTTCGAATGCCTTCTTGACGGTGTCGGGAGTGGCGCCTCTGCAAAATATTATTGGCCCGGATAGAGGAAACTTTATAATGAAGACTTACCCTCCAACATCCAAAAAGTTGGCAGGGTTGCCGCCATGGAGGGACAGGACGTCCATGGTGGCCATGGCAAGACCGGCGCCGTTAACCAGGCATCCAACACTTCCGTCCAATTTAATAAAGTTGAGGTTAGCCTTCTGGGCTTCAACCTCAGACGGTTCTTCCTGACTGATATCACGAATAGAGAAGATATCTTTCTGGCGGAATTCAGCGTTATCATCGAACCCGAATTTAGCATCCATGCTACGAGTGAATAAAAAAATGAGTTTGTCTTCCTATATCACTTGAACCACATACCAAAGAACCTCTCCGTCGGTCGTCAACGCCATGGGATTGATTTCAATTTGGGTGGCATCTTTCTCCTTGAAAATACGGTAAAGGTTGATGAAAATATCGGCCGCGGCAGCCTGAGTTTCAGGAGTCTTGAATCCAATCTTCTCGGCAACACCAATAGCCTCTTCTTTCGAAAGGCCGTGCTTAAAAGAGATGGGGGTGGTAATGATGGCGGCGGGATCCTTCGCGGCAACCTCTTCGATGTTCATGCCACCTTGAGCAGACGCGACCAATACAACACCTTGAGAGGTACGGTCATTGAGAACGGCAACGTAGTATTCGTGCTCGGGTTGTCTACGCTCTGCCAACATGACCTAGATTTTGATTAAGCTTGATAAACGCGAAATTAAATATTTTTACTCACAGCACTGCAAAGGCGACCTTGGGCTCCCGTTTGCTTCGTGATAAGATGTGCATTTATCATCTTCCCAGCGATATCCTTTGCCTGCTGAGGACTACCCAAATTCCATCGTCAACGAGCGTCATTATCATACGCGAAACATATGACCTGTCAACCATGTGCACTCCTCCCTGAAAGCCGTTGTTGAATTTGCCCTTTCCACGTCCGCCAGCCAAGACCTGAGCTTTTATAACCAATTTGTTACTACCTGAATATAAATAACATGTTAGAATAGACGAAAAAACAGTGTCTGGTCAAAATCATTACCGAAAGACTTTGCGACGTCATAGGCTTCCTGAGGAGTTCTTGCTGCAATGCTCTTTGGCGTTGAAATACCATACTGTTTATATATGAGTAAACAGTTACACATAGGAATTTGGCTGCAAACGAACGTCGTTCAACAACTTCATGGACTGGTGCTCATGGATGGACAAGAACCGCTTCTGGCTCGCGGATGAAACCTAATAAACCCGTTAAAAAGAAGAAAAAGATGTTAAATTCAATACTCAAGCGTACCAGCGAGCCTGCTTTCCTCAACGACGCCAACATTGGTCGGATAGATTAGGGTAAGAAGAAGTTAGTGGATGAAGAGTATGATGACCTGGTGCCCAGGGTTCCGCCGTAGCCGGTTGGTAGCCGAAAATAGATGCTTAGTCAGCCTTGTCATAAAACCAAAGCGCCAAAAATCTTTCTGCTTTACACCAGAGCGACGACGACGGTCGATGGTCTTTGCGATTCCTTCCTGTCTCTTACCCAGCGTCCTTCTTTCGGGTTGGATACGGGCATTGCTCTGGAAGATCAACTCTCATCCTCGCCTTGAGTTCGAGCGACTTATTTTTTCTTGGGTCGCCCGAAATTAGGCAGAGGAATATACTCCGAAACGCCGAGACCTCCCACTATCCGCGTTGTTAGATTACTTGCGTCCTAAAGCTGTCAAGGGGGTCGGCCAGGAGGGAAACGCGAGGCAGGGCACGGTCGCCCATTGATCGTGAATTATATATTTATTTCTTCCCCGTTTGACGTATCACCAATATATATAGCTCCTATTCGATCATTTGGTTATATTTCCCCCAAGTCTTTCCCCACTTTTTCTATGGTACACCTTGAGACAACTGCGTCAAGCTCTTCCCTCATGTCTTCGTCGGGTTCTCAACATGGACCATCTGGATGTCCCCGAGTTGAGGAGCAACTGGCAGTGGCGAAGACTATTATCTTGCAGGCCGTGGATTTGGTAGACAAACATTTGACCTCTGACGAGCAATTGACTGTCAATTCTAAACACCTCCCGGGATCAACAATTGGTATACCAAATTCAAATGCCTGAGATACCATGCCCTAATCTTTTGTTCTGCAGGTAAACATCTGCGACACGCTCGCGATCACTACGTCCTGCTAGTGGACTGTATAACAAGTCCTGCCCCTCGCGTCCTTTCCTATGACACAAGAATCAGGAACACGCCTATGGAGACGAGCATTTCCGGAGCTCGCAAAGCCTTGCTAGACACAATCAAACAGCTGGAGAGTGTCGTTCCAACCATGGACTTCGATGAAGAAATTACCTTGCAAGCCATAACTCCACATATGCATTCATTCAAAACGACTGCAGGCCGAGAAGTGAGTATCCATAACCAAAAAAAACCCCAACCCTCGCTAAAGAAATAACAGTTATGGTTTGCGAGCCTTCATTGCGTACATCATTGGTCCATGGTGAGTACCTCACGTTGAGAACATCTCGCTTGCATCGATTCTTACTTCCGATGCTTAATTCAAGGTTCGCGTAATCGCTGGGGAAATGGTACGATAAAAACTTAACGGTGCTTGCAAACAAACTCACTATTCTCTCGACAGGGTATAGAACTCGACTCTGACTTTGGATTCGCTCCTTCGACGTTGGTATACCAGGGTGAATCAAGCAATGCTTCGAAATGAGACGAATGCTGATTCAATGCGACTTGCCGGATAGACCGTGATGTACCTCTTGGAAGGGGTAAGCTGTAGCCGCTGTTTCTGTGTTTTATTGTATCTGCACGACTATATATCACTGCTTAGCTCTGGCTTGAACGACTGGAGGCGATTTGATACTGAACAGAATTTGTCTGCGAAATTGAAAGCGGAGAGGTTCAGAACATGACGTAATATTAGTTGCTTCCGAAGCTGCTGCCAAATAAGGATCTGTGCACGGGTGACTTCCAAGTGCCGCATTTATACCTCAACCGGCTGCACAAACACCCCAATCTTCATCTTGAAAGTTATGCGATAGTCCCATAATTACGCCAGCAAGATGTCAGAAAAGATGATTCCCCTCGAGGGCGAAACCCAGAAGAAGCGAGTGGTTCGTTGCATCCTTTTTTTATGCTTCCGCGATAGACAAACAAGTGGCTAATGGATTCTTGGGCGCCAGTGTTACTTTTTCGACTCAGATATCGGAGGTTTCCACTATGGACCCGGGCATCCGTACGACGATATTTGCCACTTGTTCATGAGGGCCTATATATAATTATATAATTTGTAAATCAGGATGAAGCCTACGCGTATAAGGATGTGTCATTCACTTGTCATGAATTACGGACTGTACAAGAAGATGGAAATATTCGTGCGTTCGAACTTCCCTCTCTCGATTTTGTCTTCATTGATGATATATTCGGCTACAGCGCGCTAAACCTGCGACAAAACGCGAAATGACCCAATTTCATTCGGACGAATATGTTGATTTCTTAAGCAGGATCACTCCGAGCAACATGAACTCCTACGTGAAAGAGCAGCACAAATGTATTGTTACTATTTTTTTCCGCTCAGAATGTTTTTCTTATCTGTCGAATAGACAACGTTGGTGACGACTGCCCTGTTTTCGACGGATTATTCGAGTACTGTTCAATATCTGCTGGGGGATCAATGGGTATGGTCTTGATTAACATTCAGTGGGCAGAAGTATGCTAACTTCTCTCAGAGGGAGCCGCAAGATTAAGTCGCGACAAATGCGATATCGCTGTTAACTGGGCAGGTGGACTCCATCACGCTAAAAAGAGCGAGGCGAGCGGCTTTTGCTACGTAAATGGTGTGTTTCGATGCTTTGCTCCATTGTGCATATTTTAACACACCCGTGCCTCATAGACATCGTACTGGGCATTCTAGAGCTTCTGCGGTATGTAGGCCGCTCTGGTTAGAAGGGCTTCAAATTAACATAATAAACTAGATACCACACGCGCGTCTTATATATTGACATCGATGTTCATCATGGAGACGGTGTCGAAGAAGCGTTTTATACCACGGACAGAGTGATGACCGTCAGCTTTCATAAGTATGGAGAGTACTTCCCGGGAACAGGAGAACTCAGGGTCCGTTTCCGAAATTACTGTGCTCACTTGTCTCTCTTATCATGGACTCGTAGGACGTTGGCGTCATGAAAGGCAAATATTACGCTCTCAACTTTCCGTTGCGGGATGGAATATCGGATGATAATTACAAATCAGTGTTTGAACCTGTCAGTAACTTGTGTTAGTTCTGGCACAGGCACTCAAAATATTTCTTGTAGGTGATCCAACAAGTCATGGAGTCGTACGACCCTTCCGCGATTGTCCTACAGTGTGGCACAGATTCGCTTTCTGGAGACAAACTAGGTTGTTTGAATTTGTCAATGCGAGGTATACTTCTAAAATATTTTTATGCTAGAAATTTTATCAAAAATATTTCAGGTCATGCCAATTGCGTCAAATTCGTTAAATCTTTCAATAAGCCTCTACTACTCCTGGGAGGCGGTGGGTATACTATGCGTAACGTCAGTCGTGCTTGGGCATTTGAAACAGGATTGGCGGCTGGCGTTGAACTTGGTCCAGGTAACGTATACAGATTCCAGGAGTGAAACTGCATTCACAACTATCTGCGCGCTCAGAAATCCCGGTGAACGAATATTACGAATATTTCGGCCCCGACTACGAGCTCGATGTCAAATCATCCAACACAGATGACTTAAATACTCCGGCCTATCTGGATCGCGTAAAGAGGATTGTTCTTGAAAATCTGAGGCACGCTGGTGGGCCACCAAGTGTCCAAATGTCAAGTAATTATATAATTTTCTATGATCTTGGCTTCCAGTTGGTTCAATTGGCATTCGTTTCTAGACATTCCCAGTATGCCCATTGATGAGGACCTAGATGATCCTAATCAGAATGAAGACTTTGAAGACCCTAACGACCGCCGCCCTATGCGTTTGCTGGACTCCAGGCGGCAAGCAGATGGGGAACTCTCGGACTCCGAGGATGAGGGAGAAGGTGGTCGAAGAAATCATGCCCGTTACCGCGACCGAGAGACCGACGATACAAACGGGGGCCATAAGTTCGGCATGGGAGGTGGGATCCTCAATGCTGGTTCAATGGCGTCTCATGGCGCCGGCCCTAGCGGCCACACCACCGCTGTCCGGATATTGAGCTCTTCTGCTGCCGCTGAATCAGCAATGGAAGTCGATACCTCGTCTGCAGAGAGCAATGCTGGGGGGTCTGTTGCTGAAGCCGCCGCTCCCGAAACGCCTATCACCGAAGCGCCGGTTTCTGAATCTGCTGCTGAAACAGCTGCTGAAAAGACAGAGGAAACCACCACTACCGAAACGCCAGCTGAAGACAACAAAATGGACGTTGATCCTGCCCCGTCCACTCTGGCTCCTTGACTTTGTTGCCTTTTCACTAATTGCTTTGTACCTGCTATATCCGTTGTATTCACCATTTAATGTGTATCTGATTTGGGCTTGAAATTGTCGTAGAATACAGGCCCAGAAAATAACTGACCAAGTAGAATGCGGTGGATTAATGGTTAATGCACTGCAGCCTGGGGAACGAAAATTTCAGATCAGCCCCATGGATCTTGGATCTTGACATTTTGTACACTTGTTCTTGAATCTTCGTGTCGGCGGTCGCATCCAGCGTCGCGTCGCAATATGAGTCACGAGGGACTCGACCGTGGCTCCTAATCGGGTAAATTACAATATACTCTTCAGCTTCAATTGTGACCTGTTCTTGTTCTCCTTTCCATACTCAACGTATACTCACCTTTGCAGGCGTACAACACGTATCGATTTGATTCTGACTATGTCTGACAGCATTGAAAGACCTTCTACACCGCCCAACAGAAACACTGATTTCCCTCAAGTGCACGCAACACCAGAGCATGTCAGACAAATCGAAATCAACAGGCTAAAAGGTTTTTTATTGCAGATATCAACTTTCAGCGGGTATAGCTCACACGACCATTTTGCAGCGAAAGCCGCTCAACGCCAGAAAGAACAAGCAGCATCTTCGTCGTCTTCGGTGAACCCAAATAATAAGAGACCGCTGACTGTTACTCCGGCCGGCCAGCACTCTCCCACTGGGCCCGTCGCGTCGTCCTCTAAACCACTGCAACGCGACACCCGACTAGGGACTTACTTTGAATATGATTTATCAAAGATGGTGAACTCAAAGGGAGGGTTTCTAATGGAGGATGGCAAAAAACTCGATGAAGATATGAGACGAAAGGAAGCCGAACGCGAGAAACAACGAACTGTACATAACATGGATATCCGTGAGCTCCATCACAGTCTGCTTTTATTCCTTTATTTACTGTTAATACAATCCAGCAATGTTTCTTGACCCTGCCATGAATCCAAAATGCCGCGAATGTCAATCTATGGATATCGACCCAAGTTTCATGAAAGTGTTTAATTGTCTTGTCTGCAAATCCTGCCAACGCGACATACCTGAAAAATATAGTCTCCTTACCAAAACGGAATGTAAAGAGGTAAAGATATGCAATAATTTTTGCATCGAATGCGTGGATTGACATGCAATCTAGGATTATTTGTTGACAGACCGTAGGTTCCCCTATGGCCCTTTGGTTAAACACCGTTAACAATATTTTCTAGCCGAGCTCCGCGACGAGGAAGCCATGCCGCATCTTCTCAAGGCCAATCCACACGCGTCCACATACGCGAACATGATGTTGTATCTCCGGTACCAAGTAGAAGAATTTGCTTGGAAAAAATGGGGCTCAGCGGAGGCTTTGGATACTGAATTTGAAAGACGCACCGCAGAAAAGAAGAAAAAGAAGAATAAAAAGTTTGAGCAGGGTTTGCGAGACTTGCGCAAACGCACAAAAGAAGGGGTTTGGCAGCGCCGCAAGGACGCTGAACATAAACATGTTTTTAGTTCTGTCCAAGGACTATCTGACAGCGTCGGCGAACAAGTTTGCCACGAATGTGGCTTTACAATTGAAGTCGAAGAGCTATGAAAGTCCGCTTGCCATGCGAATTCCTCCTTATTCCTATTTGCTCTTAATCTGAAGGCAAAGTCGAGGCGAAGTCGGTTTTAGGCCAACTGTTGGATCCACACTTGGCGCCGCTCAGACACATGCGCAAGTTGTCGAATCTCGTCCGACCTTTACCACATCTATTCATGGAGCAACATTATGATGTTCGATACCGCAGATGCAAGGCAGTTCATGCGACCTACCATTTGATTTTCAACATACTCTACTTGGGTAGCTATCAAACAGGAGCAGAGCAACATTATCTTGTACTTTGTTATCACAGGCTCAACAAATTTCACGAGCCAGTTGCGGCCAGTCGTTGCGGATGTGCTTCTCCTTTGTAATCACTTCACAATGTATCGAAATGTGTACATTCATATTAATCGTTCTGGTCGACTTGTGCTGGATCTCGCTGGAATTATTTAATATCGTAAAGCTGCTGGATTGAAGCCGGGATTACTGGATTGCCGAACCGGTTCTAAATGCGGCCCGTTAACATGGTTCCGTCGGGAAGTAGCCGTTTCACCATGCCATTGCCAGTGATTAACGTCGGAGGGAATTCACAACCTGCTTTCGAGCAATTTGCCTACTTCCGACCGCGCTTGCTCCCTTTTGACCACTAGGAACTGCTTCACGCTGTCCTCGGGTCAATACGCTTGTTCAATTTACCTTCAGGCGTCACTTCTGCTCAAATTCTGCTCACTTCGCGCGCAATTCTTTTCACTACCATGTCGGACTCAGATGTTGGCAGCTTGAATCAAGCTGAACATGAACAAATCTCAACATCACTTGAGGTGGAACAGATCGAAGTGAACTTGTTTCGCTCCAAGTCGCTGTGGTTGCCTATGCGCGCTCGAGGGGTGTTTGGAGGGTAGATATTCCAGCGTTTCGTGCACCATCTTCACAGACATTGACAGAAGAACTTGTTTTCCACAGTCAGGTCATTAGCCAAGCTCTCGTTTCTGCAACCAATTGTGTGCATCCTGGTCTAGCCCTTCACGTCAGTGATTCTTTGTACATTCAGTATGAATACTCAAGTACTCACCGGCGACTAACTGAACAGTCACTGCACGTATGTTTACCTCCGGTATTCCCGTCTCCGTCTCCGTTTTCTGAAGCCGCTTGCACAATCAGTGTTATTTCCTCACAAGCGGATCTCCGTCCACACCAATTATTTACAGCGTCGAGCGATTACGCGAGGGAAAGTCCTATTGCACTCGCTCTGTGAAGGCGGTACAAAACGGCAACATCATCTTTATCATGCTCTGTTCGTTCCAAAAGCCGGAGCCCTGGCAGCCAAAACACCAATGGGAAATGCCTATCGTTCCGCGTCCAGAGGATTGCATAGATGAAGAATCGAACTACATACGTGTCATCCGGGATCCAAAATCCCATCCCAAGGCAGTAGAGTTCTTCCAGGAGAGACTGGCTGTAAGCTTGCACACTTTCTCCTCTGACATCGCTCTTGAACTCGACGTACTCAGGAACGCGCGCGCAGTCCTATTTCCGTCAAACAGGCTAAGATTCATCACATTGACAAGGAGGGGGTGGTCCGGTATATGTACTGGATGAAAGTGCGAGATTCACCTAAATACGAGCCGCCTTTCCAGAAGGTGAGCTGTTCTGTTTCTCGGAATTTGAAAGCATGATCATTTAATCTCATGCCGTTTCTAGTGCATTCTAGGGTACATTTCTGACATGCATTTGTATGTCATGGCATGTTCTGTTAAACAGACGGTTGGGATTGATAACATTTTTTGTAGCATCGCTTCAGCATCACGTATCATGAAACTGAAGCGAGGAGGAACTGGCCCTGACGGGCTGAGCATGCTTGTAAGTGTAACACTGTTCCTATTCTGTTTGTCAAGTACTGAACTTGAACTTACCTCGACATCAGTCGACAATCGACCATGCAATTTGGTATTACAGGTAAGATAGTACGTGCTCCATTTTTAGAGTAAAATCTGATGCCGCCGCCCCATTTGTAGCAACGACTTCGACGCAGCCGACTGGCTACTTTACGAGGTATGCCCCTATATCCTTGGAATCTCACTGAGCGTTATTCTTATTGACATTTCCTCTCAATTCCTAGATGGACTGCCCGTCTGCAGGCTCAGGTCGCGCAATCGTACATGGCCGGGTAAGTAACTTATTTCACCCGCGTCACACATTTACCTCATGACATCCTCCCATGTACCAGATATTCGCCAGAGACGGCACGCTGGTCGCGGTGACCTCGCAGGAAGGCGTTATACGTGCCAATATTCGAGGGCCCGCCGAGACGCAATCCGCTGCGAAGCTATAAGCACCTCTATACCCCTTCTCTCTGCCTTTATCTACTTAAAATCTGCATACCATAGATCTATTTTTCTGAAGGTCTGCTGATGGACTGAATATATATTTATCGCCTACTAATTTCTTGCTTCCATCAGTTACTCATCCATATGTACCTCGATGTCATATTTAATGTAGAATGCTAGAGATAATAAAGCTTTGTAGAGTCATCGTGGAGATATTCCGTCATTAGTATAGTATTGGCACATTCCGATACATCAATATGTAGAAGTTGCTCCTCATCGCAATCCCATCAAATTTAAGTGTAATAAAAGATAACACGGCCTTTGAACCAGCCAGACAAATTTGGCACCATTCTCTCGAAGAAGCTTCAGCGAGATATAGTTGCTCTCAGATGGACATCCGAGTCCGGCATAAGACTTCTCCTTTCGAAATGCACAGTTTCAAGTTCTGTCTGTTATTATTGTCTTTCCATCTGCTTCTCTGTCACTGTATCACAATAATATTTTCCAAGACAAACTATTCTAGTGGTGTTCTGATCAGTGCCAGCAGCGCGCGTCTTCTACGGGCAAGGTCGGGGACAGCGTCCATCCTTGGACGGCACTGGGCTCAGAGGCCCATGACGGTTTTGGGCGCCTAATTCAGTGCATCACTGATCGCACAAGTGCGCACGCTTCGTCTGCTCGCTCGCTTTCGAATAAAGGCGCCAACGCCAACTAACAACGAACCTCCAGACTTGGCAGCGGGCCCGCTCCCCGATTTCCAGTTCGCATTTACAGATGCGTCCAGGCATCATTGTCAACGGTGTATATTTATACCTCCTCGTCAATCGCGTTCTACTTATCGGGGCATTACTTCATAAATTACAAGGGCATAAGTATGTACGTGAACATTTGTATTATTTAATTTCGCATCACCAAGCTACGGCATAGCTTAACCCTCAAAGGTGTGCGTTCGATGGCATCGCGCACGGCTGTGTGCCACGCCGCCGTGGGACGCCAAGCCCCGTAGAGACAACGCACGCACCTACTACCACACAAGCGCCCAGGCGGAGAACAAGAGCGTGAAAATAGTATGAGAAAAAATCACAACAAAGCCGGGGGGCGGATAGGCTACGGCGCTATCCTTATAATTAAATCTATCTATCCACAAATCTACACGGGACCAACGTTATCATCCGTGGACTCCCTTCATCATGGAAGGCTCGCTAGTCCGCCCGGGCACTGGCGACGAGTACTTACATACGTATTCTTAAACGAATGTCGACATCTGATCGAATGTCAATTTCGTGTCAGTTAATAGTCCTTACGAGAGCATTGAAAACAATAGACAAGTGTTCTTGCGTATCACAACGCCCCCCATCTCGATTTCCCGAGGCTTGATTATTCATTAACTGGCTTCTTATCCGCAGCGCCATGGCAAGCGGGCTGGGGAGCCCAAATGCATTAATGGGCGCGCGCCCACGCGACGTACGTGCGAAGCGGCATGGGGCAGGGTGCGCAGATGCACATACATTAATACATCAGACGCTCGGGGTAATTGTTCGCGATAATACTATAGTCTAGTCGAGGCCGGCGAATCCACGGACTAGAGCGCGTACGTACGTACGCGCCCTACACCGACTCGGGTGTCTGCGCGTCGCCGCGCGCACGCGCGCCCGATGAATTCGCGACTAGCTGTGCCATGTCGATGAGATCATATGCTCGATATCATTGACGCGCGACGGGACCGCCTTCGCGCAGCCTCGGCAGCTCCAGGCAGCGGGCAGGCTGGTAGTAGTATGTAGCACCACAAACGGCGCTACGTCTCGCTGGCATGCCACCGATCGCAACGCAACCCATTGGCATTATACGTCGACGCAAGTACAACGACTGCGCCCAGCCAGCCAGCCAGCTCCAAGCTCAGATCGCCCGAGCACAGTTGCACAGCACAACACAGGCCCGTCAGTGTGCAGCAGCAGCATCACTACATCCGCCCCTTGTCCTCGTCGCGCTAAAACACAAAGAGACACAAAGCAGCATAGAGGAGTTGCACAGGCGACGTAGAACGTACCACTCGTACGAGCCACGGCATAGCACTTGTCGCGTTGCCAAGTATTCACCCAGAAATACAAAGTCCAGCCGGACCTCCGCCTGCGCGCCGCCCTATCGACGTGGGTGCGCGAAGAAGCGCGTCTAGTCGGTCCCTGGCACCAGGGCGCCGAAACGCTATTGTTCGCAAATAGGGAATCATCGGATATGGGACGTTCGTCCCTCTAATTCTGACGTGCCACGCAACTGGTGCCGTGATTGAATGTGGTAAGTGCCATATGCAATGGGTGAATCGCGACGGCGCAGACATGGGTGCATTCTTTAATGAAACCCCAGCCAGTGGGGCCGGGGAATTGCGAATTGTACGTGTGGGACGTGCGCATTTTTCACACCCGAACCCGACATTTTCTTCTGGAATGCAGGAAGCTCGGAAATCGCCTGAAGGGACTCGGGCTGCGAAGAGGGTTTCTGCGCACGGAGATGAGTAAATGTGAAATGTTAAAGCGGGAGCCGAAAAGACGCTGAGTCACACAATGGTAAGTACGAATCAGGAGGACTGTACGCGGCCTAACTGGCCGCAAATTTGCATCTCAACTGTCTGTGAATGCCTATGGCAATGGTGATTACAGGGACGATACAGCCAGAGTAGTACATTCCATGTCAAAGAGCAATTTTCAAGGAAACAAGAAAAGGAATGCAAGGCGAAGAGGGTTTTGGGAACCGAGGTGTGTGCCGCGTGCACTAGGAAAATGCACAGGGATGTAAGGGAGAGCGTTTGAGAGCGAGCGACAGATGATGTATAACGCAGTGTAACCTAAGACAAGATGGGGTCTCTGACTTAGTTCTTTTTACGGAATGAGCAACCTAGAAGAGAGTGGAGTAGATGAGGACGTGAAACAGAAAAAAGAGGGAGATTTGACGAGACACGCACCTTCGGTCAACCTTGCCTTTCCTCCCGTGGGCTGGCACAACACGCTTGTGCACGATGGGCAGACGACAACGGTCTGGGCATGCGAGAAGACGGTGGTGATGGCGAAGCAGCCTGCACGAGAAAACGAGGAAGCCATGAGCATTGAGCGATCGCGGAGAAACATGGAGATGGGTGGGCGATGATGGGGCAGCGGGGACGATCTACTCACCGGGGCACTTTACGTCCATGAAGTACGAGTTGGGGGACTGCACAAGACGCTTGAGCTTGTGTTGCTTGGCCTCATGCTCAGCGGAGGGGTGGAGGAGATCAACGGCGAGAGTCTTTTGGCGGCGGGTCAGACATGCGATGGGCCCTGGAGATTTGTGAACGCACCATGGTTGATAGGCGGGGACCTTTTTTTTGGGTTTGCTGGCTGACGCTGCTAGCTTCGAGGCGGGCTTCAAGTTGTGTGGATAGTGGTAAACAAGGTTTGGACGGATTTGAAGCGGAGCTTGAAAGCTCGGCACGCGATCGTGGTCAGGGACGGAGGAAGATCAGAACCAGCGGACTGGATCAGAAGGGATTTTTTGGGCAACAAAAGACGAGACAATAATACAAGGGGAGTGTGGGAGGGCTTATTGTGTGCACGTGGGGCAATTGTCCTTGTACTGCTGCGTGGGTGGCATTCGTTATAAACGCGCAGAGGAGGCAGCATCCAGCAGGACCCGGTCTCCTTCTCCCAGTCTCATATTAATCTCACGCCCCTATTCCCCAGCCGCTCCTGTGCGTGATCGCTCCGCCCCGCCTCAAATATAAACGACTTACGCTTTTTTCACAGTCGCTCCTCTTCGTTAGCTCTCCACATCGCCGGACGATACTATTTACGCACATCACGCAATGGCCTCTGTATCCGAGTCGCTCTCCCTCGCTGTCGCACACGCAATCGTGTTCCTCACCTCCAAACTACGGGCCACCTACGCCCCCAACACGCTCCTTAAGCTCCAGATGGTCCTCGAAGCAAACCTCACTGCCCACTACGCCGCGTCCTGGTCGCCCAAGGACCCTGTCCGGGGCTCGGGCCGCCGCTGCATGACCCTCTCGCCCGACTGCCTCCCCCCGCGTCCGGTCTGGACTGCCTGCACCGCCGCCAACGTCCAGTGGTTCGACTGGATCGCCCTCCTCGGCAACAACGAGTTCGATCTCTTCGTCGATCCCGGCTGCGTCGCGATCCGCTTCCGCGACCAGATCATCAACGTCTGGTCTGACCAGCCCGCACCCGCACCCGTCGCACCCAAGATCGCCGCACCCGTCTTCAGCGAGCCCATGCTCCGCGCGCAGCAGTCGTCGCGCAAGACTTTCGCACAGCAGGTGCTCGAGGAGGACCGCGAGGAGGAGGAGACTATTTTTAATCTCCTCGCAGACGAGATCAGCGCGCCGACATGGATGACCCCCATCCTTACGCAGTTCCCCATGCCCGGCCGCTCCACATCCCCCATGTCCAGCATCTCCGAGCAGTCGCGCTGCAGCTCGCGTTCGTCCGACTCGAGCTCGTCCGGCTTCTCCTTCTCCTCCGCCGAGACCGCGTCGTCGCGCACATCTGCCGCATCTGCGAAGACCGGTGAGGTCAAGCAGTCCCGCAGGGAGCGCGCCCGCCAGGCCCGCGTCTTTGTCGACACCAGCAAGACCGAAGTCACTCCCTACGATGGCGGAAAGACCACCGTGCTCACTGGCGGTGTTATGCTCGGCGGCGGCAAACCCGCGTCCAAGCCGAGGAACCTGGCAGCGCCTGCCGCTGCCACCGCAGGCAGCTGGCGCGCTGCCCGCGCTTAGAAGTGCGTACTGCTTTGCTGCAGTAGCACACATCAGCGACAACACCTATTTGCTACACGACTCATTGAAGATAACTATCTAAGCGCTGTAACAGCGCAAGTGCATCTCCGACGCCATTGCAACGAAACGCCCCGACCCGCGCATGCTGTTTTTCTATATCCATTTTTACCCCTCGCACACACCCACTTTTGTTCGCCCTTTCACGAAAAATACCATGCAACGACTTGACCCCGGACATTTTTTTTTCTATTCCCGTCTCTGTCTCATAGCAATTCCCTTCTTCCGTTTTTTTTTACCCTATATTATTCCCTTTTGCATTTTTTGCATCTTATTTGTCTTCCGCATCTGCATACCAGTCTTGTCTCTACCATCATCATCATCTCCATCACCTGCATCCCATCCTACGAAATAGCATGCCGCCCGCATCCGGCCCCCAGTCCCACCCACGCCGCTATCTTGATCCTAACGAATCACGGGCTACCATACCGTCTCGCTATTTAATACATACCACACCCTATTTTATCCCGCGCGCCGCGCCGTAATATCTATCTCTGTTCGCTGCGCGCCGCGACGCGGCGTCGCCTCTTCTGCTCTGCTTCCGTTCGTTCGTTCCCCCCCACACCCACCCGCAACACCGCTGGCGATGACCTGCTGTACATAGTCCGTGTATACACCCCTTGTACCTAGCACCGCGCGCAACGCGCGCGCAATCGATGATACCTGCCTGGTTCGCATGCAACTGCAAATGACCACTGTCCGTTTCAATTTCTGAGGCGTGTGATGCGCACTGCGTTTGATCAATCGATGGAGTCGCGAGGCACCGCTGCTCAGGCTGTGCGTGGACTGCGGTGCCACGTATGTGTTGCTTGGCTGAATTTTTTTAGTAAGGCTAGGCTATAGTTTTTTCTTTACACACCGAATAGAATAGAATGACGACGTCGTGCAGACATACGTCAGCCGGGTATTAATTGACCAGAAAATTACTCCTCTATCCTCGCTGCCCCCTCGGTCCCTGCCCTTCAACACCGATTAAATAATGGCCGTCACGGCGCGGCGCGGAGAAGAAGGCCCAGTAAACGATCAATCAGCAAAGCTCAAGCGCACAATTATTTCGCGCAGGAGGGATCGATGTGCGCCCGGTCCGATGAAGCGCGTTGTACGTTTTTGGAAATATATGCCAAATAAGTACTTGCCGCCGATCACTGCGGCCCACACTCGCCGCGCACGGTCACTCCGGTGCGTCGCAACGCAACGCCAGCGTGGTTTTTTTTTCGCACCCGCGCGGCGGCGGCTCCACGTTGCGTGTAGATAGCCTCTGCGAGCGTGTGCGGGCGCGTATGTGATATGTGGGTAGTGCCACCGCCCCGGAGAGCAGCGCGCGCCCGAGGAGTGGCGCGCCGCGGGAAGCCGAAAGGGCTGTGGTGCCCGCGCTTCCGCACCCCATACGCAACTCGCTGCAGTTCTCTGCTCATTTTTTTGTATAGGGAATAGGGAGGGGACGAGGAAGATCCGGTCGTAACCCTGATTATTTAATTAGCCCGGAGAATCGCTCCACAGCGCTTGGGACACAGCCATGTGTATACAACGCCGCGCTGGGCCGAATGACGTTGGACACCTGCTACAATCCGCGGGGGTTCTAACAGCCAGGAGAGTATCGTCATCATCGAACTATGTTGACACAGGCAATGGAGGTATAAACCTGAGGTTGTGTGTGAAGGGAATGTGGAGTAGTATGCAGGTCCGACCTGTGGTGTTTTTTTAGAGTTAAAGAATTCAAGGAAAAAGCCCACTTATTCCAGGTTGTTAGAAATAAATGTGACGAAATATTTCCGACGTGACAAATAATGGGCACACATTTCTTTGGCGCTCAGGTTTTAAATCAACGAAGATAGAAAGATCGAGTGGCAAGACCGCCAAGGATGGTATAATGGGGTTGATCTGGTTACAATGGCGTAGTATGTGAATCCACCAGTCTGTTCGCGAATTCTGAATAGAAATGGGGCTGTGGATCGCCGACAGTTTTCCAGCTTTCTACACCTTCTTGTTTTCTAGAAGAGGAGGGGAATGGGGGGGGGACGATCTCAAAAAAGCCGCAGAGTATTACACCAGCAGAGCCTTTCCACTCTGACGTGGGCCTTGAGGTCACACATCCTGCGCCAATTTTCGGTAGTCCTTTTCGCCATAATTTGGACGCAACTCATGGAGTGTCACATGAGGACTCAGGAGCCGTGGCGTCGAGGCAGGGATCCTAATGAGACCACTCCCAGAAAGAAGGTAGTCTCCTTCTCAGACCAAATAAAAGATGACAATCGATCTTATAATATATGGAAAGAAGGCCTCCTGTACGTGAGTCTAGTATGCAGATTTCGGACTCCGGACAGCAGTTTTAGAGCCTGAGTTGAGAGCACTGAGGCTTGAGCAGAGGAATTTGGCCAAGCGCGCCTGTCACGTGTGGCTCAAACTCCCAAGCTGAACTCGACGTCATTGGAACCAAAGTTGATGGACCCCTAGATTCGTGGAGCTAGCGCCCATGCATTGCTCCGAGCCTCCGTCAAACTAGGCATTATATATAAGACAGCTTTTCTGCAGTGTGCTAATTTCCTCACCGCCGCACATTTCTCGGATCCCCAGTTAAAGTATTTGAACGATGACTGCCACCTCCATGGAACAGCAAAAAAGGCACTATTCCACCCAATTAGCCGCCCATACTCTTCGACAATGGAATGCTGTGCGCCGGCCAGCGTCCCCCGAGCGAAGGAGCAGATCCCCACCGCCTATTTCCGAGCCAGCCCAGCATGAGGGACACAACGGAGCTGAATCAACCGGGCAGCTCACTCCAATTGCCAGACGGAGAAGTACTAGCAAACGAGCAGGACATGGGGCCAAGAATGAGCCAAAAGGTTCGTTGCAATATTAAAATTTGGTTGATGAATCCTGTTGATTTCTTATATCTTCTTACGTCTTCTTCGTATATTTAGTACATGTCGTCGACTTTGCTTCACGAATTGACTCGGCAAAACCGTCCAACAAACCGCTAGCCACTGGCGCCGCTAGAAATCCTGAAAAGGACTGAAACATGCCTAAACGCCATTATACGACCGTAAGACCGCATTAATGCCCTCTCAAAGTCCATTCAAGGTCACCTCATGTTCACAGATAACGATTAGTTAGCCATTTCCGCACTCATATTTTGCACAACGCACCACGTAGGCCTTGAGGTCAACGTCAGATATTACAATCAGAGTCGAACACTTCATCGTAGCTTTGACGAGCTTGTATTTCTAATATCGATATAGCCTCTCTTTGTCACTGACGCCGCAGGCCATCGGAGTCCGTCCGGTGAGGCCATCTTGGTCCTGTCACCATTGCGCCGAGGCTTTCAAGTTTCGGAAAACAAGACTGTTCCGGCACATAGAGCTCTGATAATAGCCATATTTGCGTGTACTTCTTTTGTCTTTTCGGTCGTAGAAAGACGGCACGCAGAGAATCACAGAGCGATCGTCACCGGCCACCCGAATCAAGGAACGACGGAAGAGAAGATCCCGCTTTAGTATGTTCAGAGAGGCCAACGCAAACCAGCGCATCGACAGCAACAGGGCTGGTTTAAGAGAATCAACCCAGAGTGCGTAGCGAGAGCCCAAGATGTCACACATGGACATTGAAATTCGACGAAGACTGGAAGTTGCTTTGCTCCGCAAGCGCCGCCAGCCCATCGGCGTCCGAGGCGGAGATGTACACGTGATCTGACGCGTTGGGATATCAAATCCCCAACGCAAATATTATTCAGGGCTTTAATTATAATGCGTCTAAATTACATCTCAAGGGCCGATTCTTTCCTGACCTTTCCCCCCATCCATTCAGTCGTTTTCTTGGTTCAATTATGTTCAGGTCTCTCTCTATACGCCACATTCACCTTGCAAGGTCACTTGCCACCCACGCAGCACCTCCGGCGCGCTCTGCTACGCAGATAACGCGGAACGACTGGACAAGGGAGGAAATTCAGGCGATTTACGATACGCCTTTGCTTGATCTTGTCTTCCGCTCTGCCTCTGTACACAGAGAACACAACGATCCGAGCAAAGTTCAGCTATGCACGCTTATGAACATCAAGAGTGCGTCTCCTCCCACATTTACGATCGTCACACTAAAATGTTTTCTCAAGCCGGTGGATGTAGCGAGGACTGTGAGGACATACGCGCTTCGGGCAGCGAGCTGTGCTGATGAATAACTCAGGCTCTTATTGTTCACAATCTTCAAGATATGCTACCCCTACGAAAGCCTCCAGGCTAGTTGACATAGAGCCAGTACTGGAAGCCGCGCGCAAAGCCAAAGAAAACGGAAGCACTCGGTTCTGCATGGGGGCTGCTTGGAGAGACCTTGCCGGTAGGAAGAGAGGCTTTGAGAAGATCCTCGAGATGGTGAGTGAAGTCCGCGGAATGGGAATGGAGGTGTGCACCACCCTTGGTATGCTTTCGCCCGAGCAAGCACGGCGATTGAAAGAGGCGTATGTCGTCGCTTACTATTTTTACATCGGACTTCCCTCACTTTTCCGCAGAGGTTTGACGGCATACAATCACAATCTCGACACCTCCCGAGAGTTTTACCCCAAAGTAAATTGGTCTTTCTTCGAAAGCTTCCCACTTCTCATCGAGCCTATCGAAGGTCATCACCACTCGCTCGTACGATGAGCGATTGGACACGATTACCGCGGTCCGTGACGCAGGAATCAGCGTCTGCTCCGGTGGAATTTTAGGCCTGGGAGAGTCCGACTCGGACCGAGTGGGCCTAATTCATGAAGTTTCTAAGTGAGAATATCTACTTTTAATGGACCTTGGTCTTATCTGATAATATGATGTAGCATGCCAGAACATCCCGAATCGTTCCCTGTCAATGCTCTAGTACCAATCCCTGGTACTCCCCTGGAGGGAAATGATGTACATTCAGTTGGCTGACTCTTCGGCGCCTTACTGACGGTTGATAACAGCCCGTTTCCATGCACATCCTTGTCCGGACAATTGCTACGGCTCGCATCGCAATGCCCAAGACTATTATCCGTCTAGCAGCAGGAAGAAATACCCTGAGTGAATCCGAGCAAGCTATGTGCTTCATGGCTGGAGCAAATGCCGTCTTCACTGGTGAACAGATGCTGACAACACCTTGTGAGTGTGGACTGCCGAGTATCACTAGTACTTGATTATTGACGCAATTATTCTAAAGGCTCACCATGGGACGAGGTTAGACCTTGATGATTCCTTGTTCTTAAAATTATCTGATTTGCGTCTTTCTTCAGGACAAAGCCATGATGGGTCGATGGGGACTTGATGGCATGCGTAGCTTTGAACAAGTTAGCGTCGCGAAGAAAGAAGGTGGAAGACTACAACTAGAAGAACTTTCTGAAACAAGCAAAGAAGCGACGAGTTCAATCTAATGAACTGGTGGATTCCTGTAGAGGGTGTATGTATGCGATTGTGTTATATCTTACAGCAGAGCAAAATGGAAAACGGAAAGCGTTTCTGAATCTACATGCTTTGACTAGAGATCGGGAATATCAGACCGAGGGAGTCGATTTTAGTCGATTATACATATACCAGATAACCATTCGAGAGGGTTCGAAAGGTTTTACATGAGGAACAGGATCTACAGAAAAGATGAAATCCAAGTCAAATGAGTAGCCGGTAAATGCCGGCGGGTTGATCGTCGAGATCCATTCCCAGAACAGCGCCCAAGCCCGCCTCACATTTCTCCTCCCCTCCTTATGTCTGCATATAACGAACCCATGCATCACAGCCACTCTGGCTCGCGACCTTCCACCAGTCAGCACGCTCCACCGCACATCAACGGGCACAGACGCAGGGTGACCACCGAATTCCCGAAGTGAGTGGCGGCTTCCTTCGTAGTTGACTGCCTGTTATTCATGACGGGCGTATGAAG
Source organism: Hypholoma fasciculare (assembly GCA_016801325.1). Taxonomy (NCBI): domain Eukaryota; kingdom Fungi; phylum Basidiomycota; class Agaricomycetes; order Agaricales; family Strophariaceae; genus Hypholoma; species Hypholoma fasciculare. The sequence continues at coordinate 84,292 of JAEKIV010000028.1, forward strand.
TGGCGACATGCTACCCCTGAGCGACCGCAATGCGTGGTATTACCCCTCACTTGGACACGACTCCGACGAAGAAGATCTTAGTGTGGGCCATCCGGAAGGGAACTGGGGCCATAAAAACACCAAAAGTGCTCGTTGGGTCCGCCGGGGCAAAATCAACGCCTGGGGTCCGGAGATGGAGGACTGGGAGGTACGTGCTCTTCCTGCGTTCTCAAACAGCTGTTGTAATAGGTCTTCAGGCCGAGGAACGCGCTCGAAAACGGATCAAGCTCCTCCTACCACAGGAACGCAGGTCACCCTCCCCACCCACCTTGCCACACCTTGCGCGTACACCATCTCCCCCGCTAGTTTCCCCATATCCAGCCCCCAATCTCCACCACACGAGCTATGCATCATTCGTGTTGGACAAATCTATAACGCACACCTTCCGCTCAAGTTTACTGGATGAATTAGAACACGCGACCAATGGGCTTATTGAGGGTGAGGCAACTGTCAAGCGAGCTCTTGGGAGGCTGTGGCAAGTAATGTCTGAAGATCCGGACATGAAGTCCGGCGAGGCGCCCATGGTCCCCAAACGCGAAGACGCCGATGATGAGCCGGACGAACTGGACGACCAAGCGCGTCGACTGGCTCGAGCGCCTGATCTGACTCGAGCTACACACAAACTATTTTTGTCGTCGTATCCTTCAGAGGCGCCATCTAATCATGACCCTTCGCATTTCAGCGACCCGGAGACGCAGCTCAATACCCTAGAGAAAAACCTGGCCACACTTCGGGAGCTCAAAGACGACGGGCGCGAATATGTAGAACGACTGCAAGAGATTCGGGAAGGCCTTGGCGATGCAAGGGCACAAAGGAATGTAATTTGGAATATGGTGCGGGAACGAGCTGTGAGGGAGCTGCAGGAAGCCGCATTTGCTCATGCCGCTGCGCAAAGTGGTTGATCTACTGTAATATGTAGATACAATGAAGTATAAGGAGTTCTGAAAAGTCCTTATCCGTTTGCAGCGGATGCGTTCGACAGGTTGGTATGGAGTGTGCACACACCAGGACGCCCCTTTGATTTGCCTTTGATGAAAGAGTGCGAACGTATGCGTCATGATCGGCTAGTTATTAGACTCCGACATAGTCTCACCTTTCGAGCGTCGCCACTGGTTCACATACGCTGTTGACAGATTGTTCACAACAACCACGGAGCCACCATGCTCCCCGACATATCCTCCCTACACCTAAATGGCTCCCAACCGCATGCCACAAATGCTGCCGGTCTTCCCATCCCAGACGACATCAATGACACTCACGGTGACCGATACATGGAGAAGCTGAAGAATTACGCGAAGTCCTTGCCTTATTCGATAGAGCCATACTCGAAGATGATTGAACTACTCGATTTCATCTTGATGCGAATTACGCAAAGTGTCGAAGCAAGGGACTTGGATGTTGGATTCCTGCAATGGGACAGCATGATGACCTAGTGCGTCCTTCGCGACTGGTCATTTATTTTTATACTGACGCGCGAGTAGTTGGCTCATGCTTGGGTATCCCCTCCCAAAGGACAAACGAATCAAGATTGCAAAGCTATATTTCCACTTGAGCATCACGCCTTCAATGCCGACCCAAATCATTGCCACTTGCGCAGATGGATTTAAAATGTTAACGAAATCCAAAAACAAAATATCTATCGAGGATATGAGACTTCCTTGGAAGCCAATCTATAACATCCTTATTCAAGATTTGTTCTTGACCAGGCGACAGTTTGAATATACGTGCGTTCGTTATATCGGTATTCAATAATTGTTAGTGTGCTGATAGTCAGGCTTTAGACAAGTCTCCTGGTGCATGGGCTATATAGCTGACAATGCGCGCAAATTCTTCCATCCCGCTGCTATCAATGAAATGCTTTCAACGTTCTTACCTATTCTGGATGGGACCCAACTGGACGTAAGTCGTGTGCCATTGTTTCCTGTTTATATGCTCTGACCCGACTCGCGAATTAGACCATCCTATCATCTCAATATTATCTAACAACCTTCCTGCCGTTGTCACATCCTCAATATTATCTTCCTATGTTATTTCGCGTCTGGGAGTCTATCAATTCTTACATGTACGACGAACGGATGCTATATTTTCTATCTAGGTTGGCTGAGATGCACGTCGATCCGGAAGTCAGCAACCCCCTACGGATAGCTGACATCCCAGACGACGAAATTTCGGGAGACGAAGAGCGGCCCAAATGGTCAGAGGACAGCTTCCCAGGGCCTAGGATATGGCAAGGGCTATTCAAGGACGTCGGAATGTTCACGGAACATGAGTGGAATTTTTTGATGTGCAAGTGTCTTGCTTCAATGGGTAAACGTCATTTCAGACTTCTATTCGACTTGATGAATGCTAAACATCATTTATTGCATAGAAATTCCATTGGCGGATGGGGGATCTTTGACTACCGGTCCTTCAGCGGATAACCAAGTAGGGTTCGAGATCAGTCGCCTGCCCAAGCCGCAGTGGCGAATTCGTGCGTCTAACGGTCTTTCATTCTACATGCACACGACGTTTAGTTCTCAAAATAGCCTCTCTTGCTCGAATTATTGTATATTCGATGGCCCCCGATGGCATGCCCGTCCCGCCCTCGAATCTACCGACTCCGTTATTCTCGCCTCTGCCCTCTGGCGTGACTACTCCTCATTTAGGGAACCATAGTGCCGGAGATTATCTGTCTGCGTCCCTTGGAAAAAAGCCGCCCACTAAATCTTCCATGTATTTGGGAGGTTCAAGGGCACTGGATTCATTGGCAAGAATGATTGCATCTACGGAAAGTTTCTTCCATCCCTCAAACTCCGGTTCTTGGACAACGGATGTAGGTCAACTACGAAAAAATGACTTTTTTCTAAACTGATTGTGGTCTTTTCAGTTGAGCGCATTTATAAAATATATTGTATATGACTTCAATAAACGTATGTATGCTTCTTTCTAGCACGCATTGGCTGACACTTGTCCTAGGATGGTACGAAGAGCAGCAACCTGATTGCAAGACTCCCAAAGTTGGTCGTTTACCCACTTCAATCGTTGAAAACAGATGTCTTATGTATATGAAAAGCATCGACGACTGACCAAGCTCATGAAACGGGAATTGGTCAAATCATTGCGAACAGTCGTTTTATTGGCTATGTTCTCGCAGGACTCGACCACCGTAGCAAATATTCAGAGTTGTCTGAAATCTATGTGCACTATGGAACCAGATCTCATCCTACACCCAATCTTGGAGCGAGCAGTCCCATCGTTGGAAGCTCTCGTGGAAGTAAGCCGCGTGAAAGGTTTTGAAAATAATTACAAAAGGATATTGATTACCTCCGCTTCTGCAGACTCAACGCACCATCGCAGTTATCAAGGCCCTTGGCGCTGTTGCACCTGCTATTGTCTCGCGTGACGTTTACTATCCTGGAGCCAAGCACCTCGTCCCTATCTTGCAGCTGCTGATTCCCGGCATTGATCTGGTTAGAAACTTCATTCCTTACGTTCAAACCTTTTCACTAATGAATTGTTTGTAGAATGATCCGGCCAAGACTGTAATAGTTTCATTTTTATGACAACGCTGCTGTCTTCTCATTTCAATTTTCACAGCTTTGCACCACCTCCTTCCTCGTCGAGATCTCTCAGTACATACAAATTGGTGATCTCACTCATTATCACGACCCATTGCAAGAGACGGGCGGTTCACTAGATATCGAACCAACCCTCCCACCACCCCGCCAACCGATTGCACTACCTTCATTCTCTCTCGAGCAACTAGACGAATCAACCTGCGAGACGCCTATTTTTCTTACGAATGAAGAAGAGGATGCTTTACTCAAGGCGAGTCATCGTGTTTGATCTGCTTGTTCAGTGTGCCAATGGCCTCCGATAGGAATCTACTGGAGATTTTCCAGACTGGGTTGCATCATTTATCCGACGGGTTATTCAATTGCTTGAAAACTTACCAGAGGAAGGCGCAAACGGAAGTGCAGGCGGTGCCAGTGAAGGTATGATATTGAATTTAACCGCGACTGGGCCATTTACTAACAGTATTATATCAGTGCAAATTATTGATGCGGTAACGAGTGCATGTAACCAAATATGCGTTCACCTATCGGAACCATTGTTCGATCTGGTCTTGAAGATGGTCTTCGAATATGCAAGCACTTGCGTGCGAACGAACGCTGTCAGAGCAATTCATCAGCTCGTGGAATGTGTAGCCAATGCGGACCCTGTCAAGACTTTGGCCAAATTTTTCCCATTTTGTGCCGCCAACATACGGATCGAACTCGAAAACGGAGCAAGCTCTCTTCGGACTACATCTTCTTCAACGCCATTGCCATCTGACGCCACTTTACACTGGAGTAAGTATTTCGTCTTTTTGTGAGATATAGCAAAAGATCTCATCACCTAACTTTTAGATCTCGCTATCCTAAGGGGAACTGTTTACAAGTTCGTCTAATTAAACGTACCTGTTGGGCTGAGCTAACACAATGATTGTGCAGTGACGGAAAAGCTGTATGTTCCCTTTCCTTCGGAAAGCGTCAAATCCCTTAATTTTGTTAATTAGATCCTCAAGTACCAAGAAGAAATTATGGAATTACTTCATCTACTTCACGAGAAAGCATTGTCAAAGCGAGGTTACTCGTGGACGGGCAAACTTCTCTCGAGTTTGCTGTTAACACTAACGCATACATATCCGGTTGAAAATAAGTTTGTTAACCCTGAGGAATGGGCCAGCGAAGGTAATCTATTTATCCATTATCGCAGTCATTTCATCTTCTGATAAATGATTAAATCAGATTTTGGCCGGAACCACCATCAACATTGGGGGAAGTTATTTAAGCCTGAAGATATTCAGGTACGTCCGCTCGCTTGAATGACACTCATTACACAGTTGTCACCTTCCCTCTTTTTTTCTTTTAAGATTTCATGGCATACTCCAAACAACGAAGAACTTGAATTCGCTTTGCGGATATTCAAAGAGCTAGTTGAATCAGCATTGACGAAATTGGAGTCTTTACTGGAACCTGGTATGCTTTCTTCCCGAGATTTTTCTCTGGATCTAACTGTTTCTATAGGAATTGCTCGCGATGCAGTATGGCGCAGTGATTTCTGTCGGTAGGTCGCCGTGTTCACTGCATGCCCCGCGTGCTAACATAGGCCTATATGTAGACACCTCACTCTCGTTCGCAATGTCTTTGCTGGTACTCCAACACTAGTCAAGGAACATATGACCCAGGACGACATTTTGAGGGCTACTTTTACCAGCGACGTCATGTAAGCTTTACTTCCGTCATACACTGAGCATTAACCTAACTGCGGACATATCAGTGAAGAAATACCGGAAATGATTGCTTCAGTGACTCCCATTAGCTCAGGATTCGCGTTAACCGATCCCCAGGACCCCCGATACAAATATCTGACGCAAATCCGATCGAGATATGGGAACTTCTTGCACAATGCTTCTGTGAACTTGCGCCAGCAAGGGGAAGAAAACACTGTAGATGCTGTGCAGATTCTAGTCAGTCTTTTGCACATCCAACTCTTGCCAAAATGTACTCATCTTTATTAGGTGAGATCGATTAGAACATACATGGTTGAATATGGTGACAGCCGAGATAGGTATGCTTTTGGACCGCGTAAATAGCTCATCTTTGCTAACAAACCGACAACATTGCAGTTACTATGTAAACAACGACCAGTATACGTCTGAAAAGAATGTGGCACGTCACTATGCTGGCCAGAAGGATTGGCCTAGATCCGTGTACATTCGGCGAGCCCGGTCAGTCACATACTCACTGTAAGTTACTTGATATTTCATTCATGTTGCGTAGCCTTTATAATGCAGGGCGCCTTCATTGGAACTCTATCGAGCGCAACCGAGGACCTATTGAAGATAACCTCATTGATGATCTGGTGGAATGGTCCATGTGGCATTATCCAGCCATTCGGCAGTAAGCCCTCAAGATTTGAAAATAGTGACATTCTGCTAAGTCTCAATGTTAGATCGAGTCAAAGCCACCTCGAAGCCATCTGCGGGGTAAGTCGTCATTGTATAAAGGAGAGCGATTGCCTTAGCGATGCTTTTCGTCTAGATATACGATGGCGTAAGACATCGTGCCTTACCTGTTCTATTCAATGCCTTGAAGCAGGGCACAGACGATGACCGCATGAAGGGTGCTTTATGGACTATAAACTCTCCTTCGTTTGGGAAGTATGCTATTGGTGGTAAGTATAAACTCCTCAAGCTCTACGTTTTGCGCGTGCTGATCAATCGATGTATGGTAGAACCATCCTTGGCCAATAAACTTCTACTGCAGCTGTTTGAATGCCAGTACCACGAAAAGGTGGGATTGACGTAACTAATGGTTCGACTAAACTGACTTTCATTACTTAGCCCTCTATACAAGACTGTGTTTCAACAGTATTCGAGAACTGTGGGTCGACTATCCTTAATCTGACTTCCAAATTTCTCATATGACATAGGTCTCAACAATTTTGTGGAGCCAAACAACATCGTCTACAATTTGGAAATGCCATTCGTAGACCATGCAGTTGTCCAACTGCGGGGCTTACTAAAGTTTGATCCTAAGGAACATCTTGTTACGCGCCGTGCCCGCGAAAAACGCATTCATCGGCTAGGCTTGTTGAACGACGCTGTGCGAGAAGCTGTTAGTGTGAACTGTTTCTTCCGAGTAAATGGATACTGACATTGCGTAGGATCGTGACATACTTGAAATCGGGAACTCACCTGATACTCATTGGAGATACGGCATTTATGCCATTCGTTGTCTGCGGACTCTTGTCCGGCGAGACACCCCTTTGACGAGGGAACAAGTCACATATTTTTTAGAAAAAACGCATGACGATCACCCGAGCATTGTGAGTATCTTAAAATACTGAACAATATTTTTGTCTAACCTTGCATCTAGCGATATGTGAGCTATTTCACGGGCATGATGCTAGAAAACCCGTGTTGAATTTCAAATGTAGTATGCGCAACGAGCAATCATGAAAAGCACGCAGTTCATCAAACTGCGAACATTCTGTCGCAATCCTGCCGATCTGGCTTTGTCGCGGAACAATAACCCTCTCAAGCATTCTGTGGCAGTTGTACCATCAGCTCATTCCACAGAAGATTTTCTCCGTCAATACAGCACTCCTATCAGTCGAAGTATAGCAAGGGCACAACCGTAGGTTTATATCTTATTATGTAGAATATACTAATACTTCGCCGTCTAGAATATTCTACGACAAGAATCCTCCAGGTTGGCTAGTATGGAACAAGACTGTAGCCTTATACGAGCTCCCACATAGGTCAAATTCCACTTTTCAACCTTGGGACCCGGCCAGCGAAGATGCCATCGATGCCATTCGCGAAATCGCTACTGATCCTCAGTACTGGGAAAATCTCTCGCTTTACTACTCTGAAGAGAATCACGAGACAACTATCATCCAAGACAATGTATCTTGTGTCAAATCTATCTGTAAGTGCCGACTGAATATTTTTCGGGGACTTACATTCAGACCTGATGTATCATTTAGTTCAACTTCTCGAGGATGAACCATTCAAAGCATTCCGTCCTGTTGTTGATAAATTGATAACGGACAAAGATCAAGACAAGCAACGAGCTGCAGCCGAGTTTTTGGCAGGTGTACTGGGAGGTGCGTATGAACTACTTTCTTGAATTGAAGATTGTTTAAATTCCTGTCACAAGGTTCTAAGCATTGGCCAACCAATAAGCAGGATGCATTATGGAAATGGTTTACTCCGCATATATCTACTATTTTCTTGAAGAACATTAAATCTGACACTTTGTCGATCTGGACTTCTTTTCTTGAGGTAAATTGACGACAAACCTCTTCATTTCACAATCTCAATCTGCCCCCAACAGTATATGTTCTTCCACAAAGACCCGCGACGCATACAGCCTCTTGTAGATTTTGTCATTGATTCATTCATGACCCTTGACTTCAATGCTGAGTTGTCCTTTGATGCGGTCAAAGTTATAGCACCTTTCCGAGCATTTTTTGAAGAATTAGGACGAAAATTTATGCCATGGGTGGATCAGACAGTAGAACGATCATGGGCAGAGATTTACGGTGAACATGAAGATGTACGAGTTTAATTTTTTTGTTCCCTCGCCTTGTTTACCAGCTAATTTTTTTTACCGTGCCAGGTCCGAGCTTTTATCAGCGAGATATTGGCATTCTCGCATAATATCAAGGCGAGCCATGTTCTTCGTTTCTCTTACATGAATAAATCTTACAAAAAAATTGGACAGTGGAGGCCCCGCCCATCTATACCAACGGCTGAGGTCTTCGTACGGGAATGCCAAAAGCTTCCGCCGGATTTTGACATCATGAATATGCGAGGCACTTATCATAAAGCAAGAATCGAAGATTTGGTGCAACGCCTTAAGGATTGGCGGATTTCTCGTACTCCAGGTGTTCGCGCATTTCAATCGAAATATGATAGGTAGGTCACCTATCCATTGATACTATTCCCAGATTGAGCGTTGACTTTCTTCCGCAGAGTTGGAATTACAATATGCAAATGGTTGTACCAGTCCATCCACGACTTGCATGCGATATCAATTTTTGACTATATTCTACCACTGATGGTGCATATATTGTTACTTTCTTCGCCGTTGCTATTGCTTAATCTTTTCTCCAGCCCGAATTATTCCGCTTTACGGAAGGTGTGTAATGCACATTTACCCCATGACTTGGTGACTGATAGGCATGGGACAGTCAATGATAACAACAACCTTGCATCCCGTGCAAGTAGTCTGCTAGTTCGAATGTGTGGCGTGACACCGCCTGTCCCCCTCATTAATCCCATATTAGACGCCATTTTTGCAGCGATACAAACTTCACCGGCAAGTAATACTTTGTTTTTGAATAATCATTCGAGTTAAATCCGGGTTTGTAGTCATGGCGGGTTAGACTCAAGGCGCTTCCGCTAGTCCAAGGCTCGTTTAATTTTCGTTTGGAGATGTGTTGGAGACAATACTTAATCTCACCTTACAGTGTTTTATTTCCGTCAGCTGCCGCTAATTACAGAAATAAAGATCGTGGAAATGCTTGAGGTAAATCCCATTTGAATTCTATCTGGAATACGAACTGAACGGGTTCAAGGTTATATGTAGATGCCTTGACGATGAAATTGTGGAAGTTCGAGAAATGGCCGCTGTGTGAGCGACCTTTTTTGCAATTGAGTAGTTGACACTCATTCGAGTTTTGTTTGTTTGCAGTACGTTGTCGGGAATCCTAAGATTATCGCCGCGGCGTAGTGTAATGATTCTGAAGGTAACGGCGACTGACTTCCCATGGTTGAGGAAAATATAATGAACAAATCTTGCTGTAGGATCGATTCGTCCACTTGCTCAAGAATAGTCAGATTCCTGCACGCCAAGATCCCGAGTATAACAAGGCTATACGACAACGACATGCTGCCATCTTGGGAATATGCGCTCTAGTCGACAGCTTCCCCTATACGGTCGAAAAATGGATGCCCGAGCTCGTTACAAACGTGTTAGCAGAACATACATATGACCCAGTAAGTTGGTCATTTGGGAGAACCTTGACATGAGAAATAACTGTATTCTTATGTGTGTGTCTAAATAACATAGATCCCTATCTCAACCACAGTCAGAAAATGTGCTGGAAATTTCAAACGAACGCATCAAGATACATGGCACGAAGATTGCAAGCAATTCAATGAATCGCAGCTAGCAGCGTTATCTACACTTCTGACAGGGTCATCTTATTGTGAGGCAACTTTCTCGCCCAGAGGTATATTCACTGATAAATATACAATTGCCACGCAGATGCTTGATTTTTTGAATATTTCGCGTGCGCATCTTAAATAGCTCTATATAGATAATCGGACGGATATGTAGTACCACAAACTAAAAATTTACAATGGAGAAATAATGAATACTTATAGGTATATGGAAGATGTATACGCTTCACGAACAAGTCCATGTCTGCGATTCTAAATTATTTGGGTGTGCTCGCTCAACGGTGACATTCTTGTGTCCGAAAATAAATATACTTGTCCACGATGAAACATGTCACGCAACGCAACGAAAACGGCAACAAGGTTCCTACACGCGCAGATGGGGTATCTGATTTTGCGGTGCCAGGTATTGCGAGGCTGGAGTTCTGGGGCTTGAGCTTGAGCTTGCTGGGGTCATCAATGTTTCGCCGTCTTCAAGACGCGCTTCGGCATTAGAGATGCCCGATTCTGTTGTTTCAATTCCATCCGCATTTCCGGCCCTTGCACCCGCAGCAGGAACCATGTCAATGGGCGCGCTGACGCGATTCTCATAGCCTGACTTCACGCGATTGTTGGATACAGATTCACTGCACGTTTGAAATTAGGTAGGTGTCAGAGAAGTAAGATGGAGAAGGAAGCCGTACCGAATCTCCGCAATTAGGTCGTCGATAGCGTACCATGCCAGCGGACCGTACGCCACTCCTCGCCACCACCCTAGCAGGTCACCTGGGCCAATAAAGGCATGCGCGTGAAGATGATCGGTGACAGGTATCTTGCTATCTTTGAACGGCGGGGTTATGAAGCCAATACGGAACTGGCTGTTCGCAGCCTTCAAAGGCGCTGGTGGAGGTGCCGTAGAAGGGGTGACCGGTGTAGATGCGGGGAGAAGAGACCCAAGTAGGCGGGTCGCGAGGTTTCGTACGTTTACAAGCAACGGTAAATCGGCAGACGACTAGAGCAGGATGAAATAAGTAAAAGCGAGGTATACCCAAACATGCTGGCCAGGAGACGTCCAACGCACCAAGGTGTATATTGATGGTACATGAAGACTGCGGATTCGGACATGAGAACTTTTCGCGTCTATGAAGTGAAATAATGACCTACTTGAATGCAATGATAATGTGTCCTTTAGAAGAGACTGGGTTCGCCTTTTCTCGATATGCTGTGAAATTGTCATCTCGCCAGAGAACCTCTGGCTGGGTGGAACCTGCGGGAAATGAGGGGTTGCGCGGCGAGTTCGGTGTTGTGTGGGAAGCTGTAGCAACAATGCCGCACATAGGACAGCCAGCTTTAGGCGCAAAGGAGGCCATCTCGCTGTGCGTTTGTAGGTCGGGAGATGGTCGTTGGTCGTTGAGTTTGAGTTTAAGACTTAGTGCTAGTACCTACGAGGACAGTTGTGGTCAAGCCCAAAGCAGCTAGTCTCTTCATTAACGCTGCACACGTGACTATTTGGCGTTTCTCATGGCCTCAACCATCATCGACACCGACGCGACAGCGACCACTAGTCAAGGCTTTGTTGATCGCTTTGACACCTTCCGGGCGGACTTGGACGACTATAACGACAGAAGGGAACGGTTGATCAAGGTATATGCGCATTCACAGCGCTTTAAATCGCGTTTGATCCCATATCAAGGCTAGCCGTGATATCACCAATCTCTCCAAGAAAGCTATCTTCCTCCTGCATCGCATTGCACAGGGCAAGCTCGAATCGAACCAAGACGACGGAGCGCTCGCAAAGAATGCGGCGCAGCAGGGCTACGCCAAACTCCGTGAAGTCCAGGAGCTCTACTCTCGTCTGCGGCCTGAGCTGGAGGGCGACAAGTTCTGGAGATATCAGAGACAGGTATCCCCAGGTCTTCAAGAATACATCGAAGCTCTCAGCTTTGCACACTATCTTGATAAAGGAACGTTAATTTCCTTCGATGAAGTCCAAAAAACACTCATGGATTCAGAGGGCGTCGAGGTTGGTCTTGCCATTTCCACCTGCCCGCTCTTCATTTACCACTGAATAACCGTAGTATTTCCCGTTGACCGTCTCAGACTATCTTCTTGGGCTGTCGGATCTAACTGGCGAACTTATGCGCTTTGCAATATCTGGAATCGCGCACCGCGGTGGACGGAGGAAAGCCCAAAATGTCTGCGCTTTCGTTCGAGGGTGCAAGGCCGGTGAGTTAGCGGCCTCTGCAGTTCCCCTTTGAAGTTTGTGTTACCTTGACTTTTCATGATCATACGAAGAAATCTATTGAATTGTTATCCCCCAATGATCAGCCTTGTAAATGACAATATCCTGCAGATTTTGAACGATGGACACCATATGTTCGCGACTTGAAGAAGAAGCAATCAGTCACCTCCCAGTCGCTTGAAAAAATCGAAGATGGTCAGTCCATACCCCTACGATACTTTGCATGTCTCTGTATGAATCTTTAGTACTTATCTTCGTGATTTAATCCAGCGGCCTATGCAATCATGGTCAGAACCTCGGAGTACGATCTATCACCCGAAATGCTCGACGACATTGTTGCACAGTCCATCTCAAACTATCGCGACACGAGCCGCCAAATTGTCGGGCGCGGGAGAGGTGATGACATGAGCGACGATGAAGATGCTGCAAATTGAAGATCGAGAATAACACGCTTTTCAAATGTATTTCTGTCAGGCCTTTTTTTTCGCCCTCGTTCTTTTTCACTCGCTGATAGAGCGGCGAAAAAAACGTGCGAGCTCCATATTCTATATCGCGTGACTTCCTTTTGTCGTGCATTCGAGTTGGTATGGTTGTTCGTAATGATGAGATAGTGTTCGCCGCCTTACGGATACAACGCATCCAGGTTGCTGGAATGTCAAGAGCGTCACAAATCGTGCCAGACGATTGGTCAGACTCATTAATTTTGCGCATGTGAACGGTCGCATGCCGCAAGGTTGGGAGACTTGGCTTACTGGATGGTATTCTGATACAGAAAACACAGAAAACGACTGAACTCAAACAGAACAGTAGCAGGCACTACTTCTTGACAAGTCCTAGATCTCTCATTCGAGGAAGTCATATGGTACTGCAGCACTCAAAATAATTATGTTTAGGGATTATTTGCCTCGAGGCCAACTCGAGGCTGAAAGATAGCCAGAAAAAAAGTAGACGACTCCTCGATGCAAACAAGGTTTGCTTCCTGTTAGATATCGTGACTTCGGAGCAACTCACGCATACAACAATCAACAGACGATACGAAATACTGAATCCATTGATCCAACTCAAATCCAAGTCTAAGTTTCCTCTGACCCAGAGGATGTCTTGCAATTTCGTCCTCCGAATGCTCTTGCATCGCAGATGTAATGTCTTGAAAGGAGTTGTTGAGATATCAAAGAGATATAAACAACTGTGATTAAACACTAGCCATATCTATACTGATCAGTCTCCCTTTGTTGCCGTCCTCCGAGTATAATTGATATTGTAGAAGATACGACGTAAGGTTGATAGGTTCGACAGGTTCAGAAGGATTACCATGTTTTGCAGCATGTGCTCCGTTTGCACACCAAAAAGTCTGCAACTGAGTAATAGCACACGACAGCGGCCCGAGCCCGTCGACGAAGGAGATAGTTTTTTCCAGCGCGGACAAAGAAAATGACTGCAACTGGTGTGACGGAGCGCTGTCAATGAGTGCGTTGTTTTGGGGTCTGTCTGAATTAGGCAGGGGAACCAGCACTATGTCCACCAGCGTCGTAGAGGGCAATAAATTATTGTCTCTATTTGCGTCAAATGGGAATAATTCCGAATAGAAGGGGCGGCGAGCTGACTCTGGGACAGAAATATCTAGACGCGCAGCACCTCGAAAGATGCCTGAAGATGTCGGAAGATTGTTTGATCCCAAACAGTCTGTCTCAAGGAAGGCTGAAGGAGAGCCCGGCGGTGTTAGGCTTGGTGGCTGTTCTCCATCAACATCGTGTTCTCGTTCATTTTCGGAGTGCGCAGATACACGGTCTATGTCGAAAATTCTGGCGCCCTCATCAGCTAAGGGTGGCGCATGATCAATTTTATTTGAAGTGGTGCCTTGAAAGGGCGTTTGTCGTACGCCCAGAACGCACATGATAATCAATTGGACGATGCCTCTCAAAGACGCAAAGAGATATCGATATAGCGAAGAAACATCGCGGCCGCGGTCTAGATATGTCAGACCTCTTTGAGCGGCTTCAAGTGGAGAAGTAATGTGATCATAGAGATTAGGTTCTTCCTGGGATAGTTTATCGGAATGCTGACCAGGATCTTCAGCCGGCCCATCTTGTTCCTCAGAGTCGTAGCCGATATTTTCTTCGCTATTAGGTTCACCTCGAACTGCCTCCTCGGATCCATCTGATAGAGTGTCCGATTTCCAGATGTCAGATTGAGAGGAAGTGTCCACAGTTTGAGACGGTGGAGGAGTGCTAACATCCCGGAAAGGACGGGGAGAAAGCACCTTGTGATCAGTCAAAATTGCTGCTCCCCAACCTTGGTGGGTCGTGTCGGCGTTTGGTCCTTCTAGCCTATAGACAGGCACGATTGTGAATTCATTGTTGAATATATTGAGCATGAAAGGTGGTGCGGACAGAGCCTGATTTGGTTGAATGGGGAGCACATGTATAGACTCCTTGCTCGAAGGGATAATAGCAAATTCCTCGGCCTCATGTTTTGTCAAGGCCTTGCCAGATAGCAAAGGGTCGAGTCCGATGAACCCGGCCATGTGCCTCGAAAGCCAGAACGAGATAATGGCGCAGCGCAAAGGCAGAGTTGTGAGTGTAGGCGAAAGAACCACAGCCTGCTCCTTGATATCGCTCGCAAAGATATTCCATCCACTGGCATCCAGATTGCAATGAGAAAGAATCTGCCCAATAAATTCGGCGGGATCTTGAGGTTCGTTCTTGATTCGTAAGACAAGAATTCCCTGGCCAGAGATAGTCACAAGATTATTGGCGGAAACAGACAATATCATATTGGGCGAAGCGGCTAAAATGTAACTTGGGCGGAGGACTAGGTTGCTTTCTGCTTCCTTCGGGACGAAAATCATCGCAGACGCATTTTTCAGGTCATCGATGAACCTTGACATCGGGGATGATAAGGTAAGTATGCGCAACAAGAGAATATTATGTCCAACACAGACCCATTTCTCCCCAATCCCCAAATGTGAAAATCAGATAAATTATTGATTGTTGCAACTTCAACGTTTTCGACGGGGTCTTTGATTTCCTGCACATATGCTTGCTGCGAATAGTCCAACAGCCATGCCGTGGATAATGTAAGGCCATTCAAGAACTTTGCCACAGATGCCTTCAAGATCAATCCACCATTCTGTCCAAATTCACCAAGCCACGTAATTTCTCCTGAAGTATACACAATGCGGTAGGTAAATGAAAAGTGAAGCGTCTCCGAGCTCCCTAGCGGCGGCAGCGCAATGGGCAGGTAAAGAATGTGAACCTGGGGGTCGTCTACGTGCGAAGGAAGCTGCAGAGATAGCGTATATGCGCCCAAACGACCTTCATCTGGCCTCCTTGAATCAACAAACTTCCTTGCATTCCAAGACCTATCAGGATTGTTCGAAGCATTGCTGAGATCAATGTCGGACCAGAGTTCGATGCAACCGCCAGCCGCAACGAGTTGGGCGTAGTCGTCCGCGCTTAATTGAGCCATGAAGAGGATTGGTGTGGTTTGTCGCTGCGGAAATAATGTTGGAGATGTGATGGTAAAGGTTTCGCAGAGCGGAGGGTCGAATGTTATGGCCATGGTAGCCACCGGTATGTGCGTCGAAGTTACGGTGCTTAGCTAGAAACAGCCCCGGCGCTGATACAGCGGAGCAGGAAACAAGAAGGGCCAGGAAGCGGTCATGGGCTGCATTCCGATTTGCGAGAGGCGTGCTCGCAGGATGGTGTAACGCCTGATGTCACACGAGCAGGCCAGACTGGACCAGAATTACAGATGCCACGATCACCATCACTCCACAGGCGATATATTGCAGCTCATTCACCCACTGCCGCGCTGCCGGCGTCGACGAGGGCGCTGTATGGGGCGTGGAATAAGCTCAATATCGCTATCTTCGTATGTCGGGTCGTCTTCCGCTTCATCGTGCACATACAACCAGTTGTCTGGTACATCCATAATCTCCACGGTTCCCAATGATAAACGGGGTTTGGCTGTCTGTTGCATTTTCTTCATCCTCTCTCGCTGCTTCTCGCCATCTCGCCACGCCCTACATAGAAGAGCATTCAATTGCTGTAAAAATAACAATAGTGTAAACTCACTGCTTGCGAGCCACCCAATCCTTGTGTCGATTCCCGCCCGGCTCCCACCCCTGTCTGCCGCTGAGGGCAAGGGCCTTGACGTGTTTTTCGACCGTGCTGTTCATTGAGATGTTGGGTAACATGGGCATTGTGGGATCTAGTGCAGCCCGACAACACGGGCAACATCGCTACATTAGGAACACGTCTCAATATAGGCGTGTGAAAGTGTCGATTGTAGATTATTAGTACGCACGCTGGCTGCTTTATTAAAGTACCATTGCCAGCCACAGTCACCGCAAACGCTGTGGCCGCATGGATTTCCAACATGAGCTGCGACACTGAGAATGCATGAGGCTCTGTCTTGGCTGTCTAAATTTAAAAACATACAGTAAATCGGTGCATCTATTAGGTATAGAGTCAATTATGTACTTTGACTGGAAAAAGATGAAGCGAACGCACATCGGACATATAAGCTCATCCTCGTAGCAGTCCAGTATGTGGCGTACTGTGTCATCGGCTTTCATTTTACCTTTCCGCCGTGGAGATATGGATTCTACTGAATCCTCTGAACGTGCTCTCTTGCTGGGAACACTGGGATTATGTTTAGCGTCTTGCTTTACGTTTTCATTTATTTTTTGATCGGAAGGACCTGAAGATAAGATGTTAGTTTCTGATATTCCACAAAAGCCAATTGAACACGAATTAAAATACCTGCATCTTAAAAAATCATAGAAGTAAGAATTCGCGAATCCTGCCAGACAGATAACGATAAAAATGCTTACTGGAAGAGCGGCGCGAATTTTGTGTTTCAGATGGATGCGATTGGGGTCGTGGCGCTACGACTATAGAAAAAAATCTCAGAACCTTGTGAGCAGCGGAGGAAAGAAGCCCACTTTCAACTCTCCTATCAGAACCTACAAAGAATACATTAGACAAACAACCCTTCAGGATGGCGCCTATTGATAGACCTTACTTACTTGAGGAAGTGGTATTGCCTGCTGCTTGTGCCGTGCTAGCTAAGAGACGGCAGAAGGTATTTGAAACAGTCATTTTAATATATGTAAATGGAAAAGACTCACCCCCATGTATCGTGGCAGGCGCCACTGGCTGGCCGTGAGTCAGGGTCTCCTCGAGGCGGTCCAGTTCGGCCAGAAAGCCAGAATCCATGCCAGCATCATCGTTGGAAAAGTATGAAGATGAGTCATTTGATGCGGGGGTTGGGTCTAAAGAAATGCTTGAAGTTTGCGCGGGCACGCTCTGCCCTGTGTTTGTCGGGGCCGTACTCGTGGCCTGTGTAGTGGAAGTTGACGGTGTCGGGCCTAGAATCTGCGCCCAGTCTACATCTTGCACGTCGGCGAAGTCGTCTGGGATGTTGTCGAACTCGTCGTCGGACATTAGGAATGCAATTGAGAGGTTCAGAGCTCAATGGCAGTGGCGAGCAGAACTTATAGACATTCCAGACAATTGGTTGGATCGAGCAGTGTGATCGAGGGAAAGCGGCGCAGGTCCGAACACGCACCAAACACGGCAACACATGTGGGGTTCGCGTCGGTCACATGACATCGGGACCACCGCCTAATTGCAGTTACCTGTTTAAGTAATGGCGGCACCAAAACGAGAAGCGCCCTGCGTCTACAACGCCTTCCACAGGCATAACTCCTGCGTTTTCTCCTTCCAGTCCTTTTAAACTATATTTGAGACAGGGAATCTCTCGAACAAATACCCATCATCGCTTCCTGGTCGCGTCACAAAGGTTCACGGTCCTTTAGTAAATGTCCGACCTTGATCGATCCGCTGCCGCACGCACAACGCAAGTTGTCCTCGTGAAAAATGTAATAAGACTAATATATGGATAAATTCGTAACTTAATGGTATTATAATTTGTAACGCGGGGATATCTGATTTCATTTACTGCCCGTATAGGCTATACAAGCCGCTGATATTACTTATCTCTGTAATAGTATTGGGGAGTCAGCTATAATTAGCCATTTCCTAGTACGTCTCAAGTATGTACGTCTTCTGGATAAGCAGTTGATAAGCAGCACAATTTCACGGTCAGGAGCAGAGAATTATAATTCTTAACATGTTGAGGCTGAACCGTTACTCCGGACTGCGGACATCGGAGTTGAGCTGCTAGGAATCAGGGAACCTTGTATGCACACAAAAAAAGGTGGGGAGTAGCACGTCTATGTCTGGAACAAATGAAAATTATCCGTCCGGATATCAGCAAACACGGTGCCCCCGTAAACAAAGGACACAGAAAAAAAGGCCCAAATGAAATTGCAATGCATTGCAATCCGTGGCACACCATCCCAGCGTTATTCTCTTCCGAGCAGTTAGGAGATACGGCCTGTATGCAATAGTACGTTCAAATCGCCTTCTGAACGGAAATACGTACGGCCATAAAATTTAGGTTACTCAGAGTTCCTTTTGACTAAGTAAGCGCGTACCTAAAGATAAAAGCCGTTTCGTCAAGTCCATTACTGCATAATGCGCCTGTGCTAAAAATGAACGTCTGCTATTCCTGGATCGCTTATTCAGTGATATCCATTTATCACAGCAGTCCGCTGCCAAAAATCAAGCACCGCTTGCGTCTTTTTAATCACAGGCAGATCGCAGGTGAACTTGCCTTCAACTGAATACAAATGAAACCTGTGAGCGTGCCAAGCACCCTCAAATCTATTTATACATTCGTGAAAAAAAAAGCTTTTGAGCCAAAGCTGACGTGGAGGTGCGACGTGCGTGGAGCCCCTCTAGGCCTCCGTGGGCACGCGTGGGTGTCATGGCCTATTACGCTCCAAGAGTGCGCAGAAAATAATCTATTCACTGGGCACGTCTATTTTTATCGCACCGTCACGCTCGTGTCACCCCCCCGGCTTGCGGACGTGCGCTTGGGATCCGTAAAGGCAAGCATATCTCCCGCTGCGAGCCAAGCCTGCATCCTGAGAGCGGCGTGTCCTTTGGGCGCACCCCGGCGCAACCGGATGCACTGGCGCAGCAACGCGTGCCCACTCACCCCGTCCCCCTGCATCTTTCATAAGTGGCGCCGGACCCTTGCGCGCAGAAGCCGCCGTGCGCAACGCGGCGACACGCCGCGCGCACAGAGCGCCGCGCACTCGCGCTTGCGAGCGCGCGTCGGCTGCCCTTCGGGGCGCTCTTGGCTTGGAAATTCATATCGTTTTCCAGTCTGGGTAAAGATAACTCGAAGGCTGCGGCCATGAGACTTTTCCCGGAGGCGCTTGGCGCAGGCCTATTATGTCTGTGCCCCATAATGAATGCCCCGCGGCGCAGCTGTGCGCGCCAGCCCGCTGACCTGGGAGCTCCGCTGCAGGGTTAATCAGCACTCCGCAGCCCATGGCGGTGCATTCAGGTTAGATATCAAGTGTATAGGCGTCGGCCAGTGGGATGGCATCTACACATAAACTAGATAACAAGCATCAAAACGCCCAGTAAAGCGCTAAAAATAGTTCAGTACAGAACATGTGAGTCGATGCCCTTGATGCGGCTGGTTGTCGAATATTGGTCGGTGCCAAGGCCAGAAGGTTGCAGAATTGTTTACGTGCAAGCCCGGCTTTTTGGACGCGGGAATTATACCATACGAAAAGCTTTCCAGAGTGCGAACAGGTGTCATCGGATATTGCGCCTAATCAAACCGGAATGCGACAATTGCTGTAATATTCGGACAGCAAAAATAGAGTTGTTGAAACACTTGGGCGTGCAATGCAAATTTACGACCGAGAATATGCCTGGACCGGCAAACATATCGAGAGACACTTGGGACAGATGGAGTGATTATCAAGCGCACCTGAAAATATATTCGACATGTAAGATCCGGCAGAGCCTTGGATTTTGCCCTATATTAGACCAGTATATGCTACCCAAAATACAAGACGACTCATGGGAGGGCTAAAAATGACAAGAAACGAGAACAGGTATAGGTAGATGTTGTACAGCTAGCTATCGCATCAAATACTGATACATAATTGATGGCACGAATAATGTACGAGCAAGTTAAAATGAAAAAGGAAGGATGCAATGCGAACAAATAACTCATAAAACAGCAGCAAGAAAGACATCAATCGCGTTCCTGTGACAGCATGTCACTATTCATTTCTCGACTTGGCCCGGAGGAAAGGAGGGAGCCAATAGTCATGGAGGCCCTCGAGCGGGGGGAGTATTCCGCGGATTCACTTCGGTCTGACGACGAATACGGGGACGGGGGAAACTGTTCTGACGGGTGGGGAGATTCATACATTGCTGCATGAGATAAATGCGGCGAGCGAGATGAACGGTGACGTTTACGAGGGTGTTCCGAGTGGTGTGGCATGGGCATGTCACGAGCATCCCGAGGCGGTGGCAGATGCGAGTGAAATTGCATGTGGTGGGGCGAGCGGCTTCGCGACGATGCACGGTGGCGGTGGTGAACACGACGCGACGGTGGCTGCTCGCGGGGCGGCTGCGCGAAATTCGGGGGAGGATGGTGATAGGCGCCGTTAGTTAGCGACCTCGGAAGGATATGATTTTCGGAGGGGGTGGGTGGGGGAGACATTTGGTAGATGCCGAGCAATGTGCGCTGAAGGGACGCGAGGGAGGCCAGACGCTATCAGGGGATCATGATTCAGCGAATGAAGAAGGGTGAATGATGGCACCAACCTCATCTTCGGCGGTCTTTGCGTTGAGCATGGCGAGGAGCATGTCGCGGTCTCCATCGCCTTTTGTGCGATATGCAGCCAGGATTTCTCTGAGGCTGGGGGGTGGTGGCTGGAGCGAATGAGACAACGGCGAGGAGCAGAGGGGAGCACTGTATACCTGGTCGAGGGCCGCATGGGCTGTTGAGAGGATATGCTTCATGTTGTCACGGGAGGAGTCTTTGGGAGAGTAGATGTGGGAGGACATGAGAAGGCCAAGAACTTGGGGGTTGCCCAGAGGCTGCTCTTAAGACGTGCAGCGGTGGCCTATTTTTATGCGCTACCAAGCTTTTTTGCCAAGACCGCCTAGGTGCTGAGCTATTTTCGAATCGGGAAAATGGTCGGAGCCAAGAATAGAACTCGGCGTGACCCCAAGGCTCCCCTCGTCCCCGCCAGCATTGCGCCCCCTTGGCTCGTCCTTGTCCTCTTGGTTCCCCTGTGACCCGCCGTGATCGTCCTGTGACGTGCTGTGACCGTGCACACCCCCGCCTCTGCATGCTGCGCTAAAATTGTGTGGCACCTCCTTATTTTAGCCCTCGCGAGCCCCCGCCCACCCTCAGTCGCTCATTTTGCCTTTCACCCGCTGTATTCTCACAGCCTAATTTTTGGCACGCCACTTTTTCCTCTTGCCTTGCTTGTTGCTGCGCCAAGTCATGTCGTCCGATGCTTCCTCCAGCGTATCCCCTGCCACCACGCCCAGGTACATTCCCGTCATCGACAAGGCGCCTCCCCGCCCAGCACCCACATTGGAGTATACCTGGAGAGACTACAACTCAGCCGCCCAGGTCCTCTACATTCGGGACCATGTAGAGGCAAACATGCAACTCTCTAGGCTACCGGAGTCTGCAAATATTCTCGGCTTTGATCTCGAATGGAAACCCACCTTTAAAAGGGGTGGCCGAGAGAATCCTGTGGCCCTTGTACAGCTTGCCAACGATAAGACTATTTTTCTGCTCCAGATCACCAGCATGCAAGGTACATAGCTCTTGGTTCCATCGAAATCCCGATCGATGTGTGCGATGTGTAGTAATCCTTGGTTTTAGAGTTTCCCGAAAAGTTGGCCCGACTACTTGCGAACCCGCTTGTTGTTAAAACTGGTGTTGCCATACAAAGTTAGATTGTTATTCAACCCTTCCTAGTCTTCCCGCACTTAGATGTATCTTTATCCCCAGGTGACGCAAAGAAGATCTACAAGGATTGGAAAATTCCTATGGCCAACTGCGTCGATCTCTCCCTGCTCGCCCGTACCGTCGACAATGCCCGCTGGGCGGGCAAATACAACTCATCCCTTGGCCTCGCGCGTCTTGTCGAGGCTTACGAATACCGCCTGCTCGCAAAGGGAAGCACAACCCGCAGCAACTGGGAGGCAAAATTAGACGCACTCCAAATCGAATGTCAGCCAGCCTCTCTGCCCATTTTTATCTTTGTCTTCTATTTTTTCCCGTGGCATGTTATCTCATTCTGACCTCATCCCCGAACAGATGCGTGCAACGATGCCCATGCAGGGTTTATTCTCTATCAGAAACTCGCCGTGCTCCAGGCTGCGATGCCCGTGCAGCCCAAAACTACCTGGTTCACGTTCAAGTACACCTCTGCATACATGCAGGACGAGGAAGGCTTTCCCTGGCAGCCCCAGAACCCGAACTACGACCCGGGCCCGCAGCCCCCACCGCGCGAGCCGCGCGAGGGCGACGAAGAACGTGCCTTGAAAAGAGCGCGTCGCAAGGAATTCCGCACGGAGCAGCAAAGGCCCGCTGTCAACTACCAGCAGAGCACGCCCGAGACGCGTTTCGTGGGGCCTTCTGTGACCCCTCCCGGGATATATTGCACACCTCTCGATACCCAGCAGATCCGGCAACAGCAGCAACAGCACGCGCCCCCAATGGGCTTCGCGAGCCATTCCGCAATTCCACCCGGGATATACCACAAGCCCGGCGAGCACCCGCAGCAGACGTTCGCGGTCTACGGCGGGGTGAGCGCGACGCCACAGAACGAGTGGACGACCCAGTATAACCGGCCCGGGCAGCACCCGCATCTCAATCCCCAGCGCGACCACTCGCAAGGCGACCACCCCCGCGAGTACGTACACGACGACGCCGTTTGGCCGGCGACAGTATCCATCCCCCGCGCTTCCGGTAGCGATAAGCAAACCATGTCTCCAACTGACCGTACCTTCCAAGCCCAGGAATACTCGTACTATGACCGGCCATACAACGGTCCCAATGCGCCGGCATATTACAACGCCATGATCCAAAGCATGCCCACATACAACAACTGGTCTAGCGGTATGGTGTACAACAATAACCTGAGCAACCCTGTGTATGGCGATCCCAGCGGTATGGCGCATGGCGGCTTCGCGTACGTGGGCCTGCCTAACGGAGCTGCGCCGCACATCCAGAATACGCACGCTGCCTGGCTTGACCAGCAGCCCCGCGGAGGCGCGCCCTCTCATGCGGTGTCTGCCTGGGGGCGCGCGCCTCCGCAGGGCTCCCAACAGCGCACGCAAAATAGCTATCGCGGGCGCGGGCGTCCGGCCGGGCGCGGTACGCCTCGCAATACTGCGCCCGCTAAGTGACTTGCCGCCGGCGCCTACTAGAGGCATTCTGTCTAATCTGCGGCGCTTCACTCCACACACTAGCATGAACTGCCAACGTACCACGAACCCATGTACTATCCCACTTTTCCCTATCAGCCAACCCACGCTACCCCCACTCATCTGTGCCAATTTCACAGCCCATTCTGGGCCGCGCAGCGCCTTCTTGACAAGCCCCATACTCGCTTCTGGCACACCACACCAACCCAACTGTATATGTATTATAATCTATTTATAGCGCTCGGCGTGCGGGAGCTAATTTAACCCGTCTCGCTCCAAAAAAAGGCATAAGGGAAATGGCACAGCTGCACATCCACACTTCGCCGGCTATAGGTGGGGTGTGATGGTAAGGATAAAATAGGCCGGCTTCGCCGCAACTATAGCGTGCACTTGACTCTTGGCAGTGCGAGTACAGCCCGCGAGAATAGCGCAGTTCCCAGCCAGACATAGCGCATCTGTCGCGCTCCTGCTAAGTTTGGCGGCGCTGTGATGGATATGTCTGGGCTTTCCCTCATGCGCGATGGGGTATAAATTGTCCGCGCAATTTTTCTTGCTGTGTGGGAATACGTCTCGGTGGGTATTAGGTGGCTATGACCGATTTCTCTATCTATGGCGTGTATATATTTATCTGCGAACTGAATGGAGTGCTATTTTTGCCGCCAATCTAATTGCCAGAATAGCCTTTTCTTCGTGTCACTTGATAACGAATGAAGTTATATTTTATTCATTGCTTTTCGACGGAAGGTCGGCATAACCTCGTAGCTAGAGTGTTCTGACAACGTGCTTGAACATATTGGGCGAGCTGCGCTTTCTAGACTATGCATATCTTTAATAAGCGGTTTGTGCGGAGCAGATGGATAATTGCAGGCACCATCCGCTGGAATTGTGGCAGTTCAGTCTGATAGCAAGTTCGAGAGTCTGATACCGAGCTCGAGAGATACAACACATACCTGGGAGGCCACATTTGACGAACAAAAGATGCTCTGTAAATGATATATGCTTGGGAAAACAGCAGTCGCAGCACAGTAATTATAGCAGTCGGCACGAACATCAGAGCTAAATACAAGCCAGTACCATGATATTTTAGTCCTATTATATAGTTATGATTAACAATCCCAATGGTTGCTATTCCTGAAGTCAGAACATAGCGACATCTCTGCCCCCGCGGAAAATGTATGAGCAATTTAACCCCAAACCGCCTGCGATCTATCGATACTTATAGTACACATAAAATTACAAAGTGAAGATGGGCTGCAAAAATAACGGTGGGCAGCGCAGCGGGTGTCCGGGGGGACCTCCTCCACATCCCTCCACACCCCAAGGCGTGCAGCACCGCAAGTCGCACTACAAATACACAGCACAGAACAAAGCGAGATAGTACACCCCATACGATGCGACCTCCGGATGGCCTAGGCTAGCTGGGCCGTCTCCGGCGTTTGAGAGCGATTGAGCAGGCATAAATAATACAGATTTCGTGTTCGTGTCAATGCGCGGGCTCGCCGGCGCATGTGTTTTGTCATTAGTCTAGATTTCGAAGTCAAGGGCGGAAGAGCCGGGACGCGCTCCTGGGGAACCTCGGCGTCGGGTGGCCCACGGAGAGGTTCCTTTTCGCGACTGGCGGGCGTTTCACGCGCGCGGTAAACCGGGGATCCGGGATACCTGTGGCGCTCGGCGCGCTCGACGACGGCGCCGCGGTGTGGCTTGGCGCCTCAGTTGTCGCCGGCGGCTCCGTCTGCGACGAGTGCGGTTTCGACTCGGTCGTCGGCGTCGCGGGGTGCGTTGTGGGCGTCGGATTCTTGGTCGACCCCGAGCTCGGCGAGCTCGCGCCGTTCCGAATCGCGTTTTTGACGGTGACTTGGTATCGGCCATTGGCTAAGCGCAGGCGTTGGTCAGGTGTTCACTCGCAGATTTTTTTCTTCTGTGATTACTTACTTTGTGCCGAGTCCGCGTCCCACAACATGACACCGCCGAAGGAGGAGTATTTTTGCTGAGACTCTTTAACCACGCTGATCAAAGTGCCGCTCGAGACAAAGCCGTCGCCGGCAGAGCCTGGCGAGCCTGGAGCGCCTAAATAGACTTTGATGTCGCGGTTTGGCGACACTGTCTTTGCCCAGTTATCCCTTCAAACGCGCCACTTCAACAGATGCATAAACGAAATATGATCGTGAGCGCTCACCAGGTCCCCATGTTGAATTCCTGCAGATGAAACTGGCATCAGAAAAGTAAGATATCACAGTGCATTTACAGCACTCACTGATGGGGCAGATGTCTCGCAGAAGTTGTTATCTGCGAGGGAATTAGCTCGGCATTGGAGAGGATAAATGTAAAATTTCACGAACAAAACTGCACGTAAACAGCATCGAAGAATGCACTGTTGAGCGCATTGCCGAGTTCTGCATCCGGGAAAGGGCACTGCGGTGCCGCTGTCACATAGTACCTGTCGGGTAGATCAGCATCCATCAAAATGCTGTCATCTATTTATAAACTTACCGTTTCTTCGCATTCTGCGCCAGTGATCGCAAGGTGTTCACGAACGTGTTGTAGAAGGCGTTGGAACCATTTTCGATGTCCAAGTCGACACTAATTGATGAATCGCGGCGAATGAGTAATTTCGTGATGAGATAAGGAAAATCAGGTATTACCCATCCAATACAGCATTCCCAAAGGGTCGCGTCGAGCTACCTGGTAAACCGGAAAGGTTAATCGGAGAAGGAAGCAGGTCCGCAGCACCACATACTTCCACCTGGAATGGAGATGAATACGCTTATCACTGCACCCACACATAGATGCGAACATACCAAGAAACATGTTCCATATTGTGTGTGCGAAGTCTGACGCCTGGGAACTGCTGCTGAAGCCGACCTTCGCAGTTGCACCTCCTAAGCTGAGCGTAACAATTTTACCCTTGGCCTGGCATTGCTGGATATCCGATGCCATGAAGGAACAGTCGGCCAGGTCGGTCCCAGGGAAATTGTTGTCACCCGAGCTGCAGATCTAGTACACCAAAAAAATCAACATATATTAGTTTCTCATTCAGAATTTAATATAGCAATTGCAAATGATTGCGTACATTTGCGAAATCGATCACAGGCATTCCACCTTCGCCGAAAAAGATGTAAAGGAAAGCAAGAGGGATGGCATCGATGGTATCATCTTCGCAGTAGAACGAAAGCCTATGGCGCCCGAATACGTGAGCAGGTAATAGATAATACCGCACGATTGAACAAACCTTTGCTGATTATTGGCCGAATCTTGACCCCAATAACTGTAGTTCGGTGAGAGGATATCTTCTGCAATTTCTAAAACCAGACGTACACAGCAAGCTATATGAAAACATAAGGGAATCAGCTTCCCAATCGCGAGTGGCAGTGAGCAGAATATCAACGTACATTGTCGTTGCGTTCACTGGAAAAGGCCGATACCAAAGTCGAGCAAAACACAAACCACGCAGCCAATATCGACAGGCATCGATATCCTCCTCGCATCTCCTGAACAAAGGTCATGGTGAAGCGAGACACAACTCGCGTCTGCACATTTCATTATATGTAAAGCTGAGCCTCCAAGAGATTACCGGTTGTTGACACGTAGCCATCAATCACCGAAGCTTGAAACTGACGGAGAGCATATGGTGAGAGAAAAGTTGCCAGTTTAAAAAAAGGTTTGTGCCTTCTTTATGGCGGTTAACCGGCAAAACACATAATTTAAACCTCCATGTGATCCAACTTAGGCCACCTATGAAACTGGAAGGATGGTAGCAGACTCGTCTAGGTTCGTCAGAACTCTGTTGGCGGCCCACAGCAGTGTGGAGCCCTCTGTCGTTCCTAACTTCCTCGACTGCGCTCAAATGGCGACACCACACCGCGTGAGAAGGATCCAAGTTCATTGTTGCCTAAAATATCTCTCCGTCGACAACCCATCGATGTCAACGGCGCAGCGGTCAACGATAAATTGAATGATATACAAAGGCCAAGTACAATCAGAGCATAATCAACCGATGAAAAGGAGACCTCGCCCAATAAAAATTCTTGTCTATCTTTCATTTCCTTTCAAAGCCGGAAGACACGGGATCTGCGGGAAGGAATCGATGTATTGTTTGCTTTAGTTGGTAAAGCGGTATCTTGGGTATCGGCCACAGTCTTCGCGGGCTGCTGAGTTGTACACGGACCGTTGTCGGCCCAGTCACCGGAGGCACCTGAGCGACAGCGGAATGCTTAGACGAAACGGTATGTGTATTTATAAATGACATACCTCCTGGTACGTCTGCCTCTGACCACCAGTTCGCCGTCCACAAGTGAGAGCTTCCATGCTGTCAGCTGGCACGCCCAAGAAATCCCGGAAATAAATAATGGCTTACTTATATACAACCTGAGAACCGCCAACATATGCAACGGCACTCGACCATGCTGCCACTCCACTGCAGTTCCCACCACTTGTAGGCGTCGGAGCTGCAGTGGATGAAGTGGTCGACGTAGATTTGACCGTTGTGGACGTGGTGGATGTCGAAGTAGGTTTGACAGTAGTTGATGCGCTGCTGGTCGAACTTGTGGACGTTGGCTTAGCCGTGGAGCTTGAGCTTGAACTCGGAAGGGCGGCTCCTCCACATGCACTGACTGAACATACAATTCAGCAATTATGAATTTAAAATCAGTGAATATGAAAACTTACTTGCACTCCAATCACTGTTGGCATTTCCGGCCGGTTGAGATGATGCAGACCACTTTGCCTATGGAAAAAGTATAAAGATGTGTTTTACTACTTGGTTGAAGCATTCTAACCTCCCAGATATACCTAGATAATTCGATATTAGACATGACTTCACATAATAAAATATGAGCATACCCTCCAAAAGACACAGTAGCGCCGCCTGCATAAGTGGTGCCCGAAGACCAGGCCGGGGCGCTGCAGGCAGGGAACGTGAAACCAGTTCCTCCGGCCGCTGAGAGAGCATTTTTGATCGCCAAATCATAGCGGTTATTGGCTATTTATGAAACATTAGATAAACTATTTAAGCAGCGCAAAGTAAACAGCACAGACCGTAAGCCTGAGATTCGTCCCATAACATGACACCACCGAATGAGGGGAAGCTCTTACGCATCTGCACCGCTATGCTGCTGAGCGTGGAAATCGCCACATAACCAGAACCCGCGGCTGAACTTGAGGCTGGTGCCCCAATGTAGACTTTCGTGTTAGGATTGGGGCTTGTGGTACGAGCCCATTCATCCCTATCGAAGTTGTGAGTCACGGATTTGAAGGGGAAAGGGTAAAGCCACGAACCAGATACCAAAGTTCCAATTCTGCATGTGCAAGCAATTAGGAAGATCCACACATACGATAGAGAGCCCTTACATTAGCCTCGCCAAATGATTGCAAACCGCAATAGTTATTGTAGAATCTGAAAGGGTTTGATTTCAGCCAGATTAAGACACATTTTCCGCCGCACGTACTGAACTTGAGAGAGGACGACGGATCAGCCGATTTCCAGACTCAAATAACATGGGTACACACCGTAGATTGCATCGAAATTTGCTGCATTCAAAACGCTGCCGAGGTTAGCATCGGGGAAGACACATTGAGGGGCTGCAGTAACATAATATCTGGATATGTGCGAAAATGACTTCAGAATCATTCAAATTTTGAAATATGGAAAAACCAACTTCTTGGATGCACCGGCAGAGAGGGAGCGAATTTCATTGACGAATGAATCGTAGAATTGCGAACCACCTCCTTCGATGTCGAGATCAACTCTAATATGATAAAATGGTGAGATCGATGTTGAAAGAGACTGATTCTTTGTTGGCTTACCCGTCTAGGACCGCAGTTCCAAATGGACGAGTCGAAGAAGTGCCACCAAGAAGTAAATTCCATATCGTCTGGGCAAAAGCAGTGGCTTGTGAAGCTGACGTAAACCCGACAGCACCTGTTGCACCTCCCAAACTCATAGTGATAATTTTGCCCTTGGCCTGACATGCTGTTATGTCAGAAGCAAGTGAAGAACAATTGGGAAGGGTGGATCCAGGAAATGTCGCATTATCAGTAGGATTGCAAGTCTAAGAACGGTTAGATTTGATTTCATGGGGGGGACAGAATCCGATTTACATTTGCCAGATTGATAGATGGGAGGCCTCCAGGTCCAAAAAACACGTTCATGAAGGCAAGTGGAAACACATCGACTGCGTCATCCTGTGGGCATATCGTCATATTCAGCAGGGTCAAGGCGTAGTTCAGTTTTATGAAAACGCACATTGCAATAAAATGAGAGTCGTTGTTGCCAATTGGCGGTGTTTGCGGTGTTGACCGCTCCGTAAGAGTTTTGACCCCAGTACCTATACAATGCCTGCTCAATTACTGTTTGATAACAGTTTTCATGCACAGTACGTACACGGCAACCTTGAGAATTTTACTCAGTAAACTAAAACATGAAGCAAGTTGGCAGTGGTACCCACATTATCGAATCGAGTGTTGTCGAAAGCCAACACTCTCTGCGAGAGAATTCCAGTAAGTAGAGCAGTAGCGAAAAACATCCTGGACTGATTGTCTGCGCTTGCTTGGAAGAAAGCGAGTCAAGCTAAATAGTTCTCGAGATAATCTCCCTAATGGAAGTCGAAACGCATCCGCATGGAACACACCATGCGGAGGGTGAACAGAATCTCCTTTCATCTGCCCGCCTCAAAGATGATCGTAGTAACATCGTGGACTGAGCTCGCTTCAAGCGCACAAGAAAACGTTTTTAGAGAAAGTCCAGCGCGGAAGGAAGATTTCTTCGTAGCGAAAAGAAGCTGGTCAGAAGCTTTGAAGTACCATGTGTACCTCATCTGAACAGTACAAAGCCTTTCGGTGTTGCTCAGTCTTGTGCCACCTTGCTCTGTATGTCCATGATAAGCACGATAGACATGTTCATAACAGTTTACTAGCCAGTTACCACGTGTTGCTACATCTCGACATGCCGCTAGGACATGTTCGGACATATCGCTGATTTTCCGAAGTTTCAGTCAGAGCAAGGTTTAAGTGAGTTGATTGCGCAGAAGACCTCGGAATCGGCATGGCTAAAGATAACGTTAGTGCCATGGGTTACTCGCGAGCGGCCAAGCGAACATACCTCAAAGATACAACCAACGCAAGTTTGTGCAATATGGTTGAAACTAAATATAACGAATCTATATATACTTGGATACGCACAATAGGAAAGACAGAGATACAGAGGAAGGCGTAAAAGTGTATCATAGGACATCAACCTGATGATGCAGAATCACTTTCTCCGCCTGGTGCAGCAACAGGCGTTTCGGTGCGCACGGGATCTATGCGGCATACTTAGTAGAAATTTTATCGTTATTTTGGACACCTAACTCACCGAAGTATGCATGTGCTTGAGCCTCACGTGCTGTGAGGCGTTCTTGGTGATCATAACGAAGTAATTTGTCCAGGAAGTCAATAGCTTCATTGGATATATATCTCTGATTCTCCGAGGTGATAAATCTTGTCCATGGTTTTCTTGGGTATCTGCCAACGAATGCGTCTAAGTTGATGCTTTAGTCTTAGCAATTTCTTTACCTTCCAAGCAATTCATCATATTGAGGATCAAGACGGATATGGTACTTGTCGATATATGCATACAGCTCGTCCGTTCCCAAAACTTTAGTGATTTTGACCAACTGATCATAATTGTCATGCCCATGGAAAAACGGTTCTTTGCGGAAAATCTATGCAAATTTTTATGCGTTGAGTGCGAAAGCCAGTGATAAAAATATGCCATACCATGGAAGCGAACATGCAGCCATAGCTCCACATGTCCAGGCTGTAATCATATTCTTGGAAGTCGACCAACAGCTCTGGCCCCTTGAAGTATCGTGATGCCACACGAACATTATATTCCGTCTTAGGATGATAAAATTCGGCAAGACCCCAGTCGATAAGTCGCAACTGGAATCAAATATGGTCAAAGTGAATCTATGACATTGCAAGGGAAGATACTCGCCTTGCGATGTTCGTGATCGATCATTACATTGTGAGGCTTAACATCACGATGCATGATACCCTTCGAGTGGCAGTAATCAAGTGCCTTAGGTGTAAAGTCAGTCCCGCATTCATAATCAGACAAGTTAACAAACCTTGAGGAGTTCAAACATGTAGAACCGAACATCGTGGTCTGTGAAACGCGGATACAGAACCTTGAAGTCCACATTGTGTACATATTCAGTGATTAGACTTGGAATCTTGGATGTTGGGTCGCGAACGACATCCAATAGCGCAACCACATTGGGGCCGCCTGCGAGGTTCTGAAGGATTTTAATTTCTCTTTTAATTTTCTTCTTCTTGACCGGCTTCAACACCTTGATGATACAT
Source organism: Hypholoma fasciculare (assembly GCA_016801325.1). NCBI lineage: Eukaryota > Fungi > Basidiomycota > Agaricomycetes > Agaricales > Strophariaceae > Hypholoma > Hypholoma fasciculare. Next base: position 115,943 of record JAEKIV010000028.1, read on the forward strand.
TTTTCTTCAGTGACAACGTTGATGCCTTCGAACACCTGCACGAGGCTTTCAGCAAGGGAATCGATGGTTGATAGGCAAAATCCAACCGACTTCAGAGTACTTTCCGCGCCCAACCTTTCGTACAATTTCGTAGTGGTCTTGGGATCCCCACTGAACCTGTAAATTGTCTGTAATATCTCTCTAAGTAAAAAAGCGCTGAAAGCGACAAAATGGCACAAGTAAATGATCATACCGTATTCGTACCATGAGGAACCCAGACGGTTATTGACATCGCAGTATACACGAGCAACAGACTTTGTTGCCGACCTGCCCATCAGAATATGTATATGGTGAGGTAAGGCAGTATGCAGGGCGTCGTCGTCGACAAAGAGGGCCGGATGAAGAACGCTTGAGCGAGATTACCTCTTTGGTTCCCACGCCGATCCCCTTTTATCATGCACTGTGCCACAAAAACCGAGACTCGAACCTCTTCCGCCCGATGCTTAAGACTCAAGTCAGCCTTCTAGGCTGGTTACCATTGTGTTACCATCTCTAATTGTCACCTCTATGCCACTAACTCCTTACAAGGCCGAGGACAAGCCAAGAACAAACTCAACACTCCCTGGAACATAGCCAATCTCTTGCCATTATCGCCAAATGAACCAGCCCCGTACCGTGCCCCGGCCAGCACATTGGCCGCAAGATTTGAAATACATTAATTCGCCGTGTTTTCACTCTTCGGTAACTCCATCTGTGAAACGACATGTACAAGGATCCGAATTTAGTAAATCGCCATGTTTGATTAAGAAATTCCATGGTCCGAAGGTCGTCATTCGCGCCATCGCAAATGCTGCGCATCCCGCAAACGGGCAATTCGGTCTCTTTGCCGCTCAACGAATACTTCCAAAAACGCGGATAATTGAATACATTGGTGTGTATGTTGATAACTACTCTTATATTTCAAATGTTTGAGCCATTAGTGCATGTATTCATAGGCGAGATACATTGCGACGAACGTCCACAATCGGATTACGATCTATCGTTATACCGCTTCCCCGATGGCCTCAGCGTTGGCATCGATGCCAGCACTACAGGAAATGAAGCCCGTTTTGTGAACGACTATCGAGGAATCGCTACTAGACCCAATGCCGCTTTTTTTGACGAAAAAGATGAAGGGGGCACACTACGAATGTTCATACGTTGTGGTACCCAAGAAATCATGAAAGGAGAGGAGATACTAGTATCGTATGGAAAGTCCTGGTGGAAGGCCCGTGCAGAACCCTGAGACCGAGTAAGTGATGTTCGCGCCTATTATTCCTACCATTGCGTGCATGTGTCCATCCAGCTCACATTCACTCTCTGGTGTCTCGAGTTAGAAAGAGACACACTTCGAAAGGTGCTCTGCATCCTGATCACTGCCGATGAGTTCCCATTCCTTTAGCTTCGACATTTTACCTCTGCGCATGACCAAAGCAAAATATCGCTATTAGTCGAAATCCCTCACCATCCGAGATTACATATATCCGTCATCTAAAAGGGTTTACAAGCCAAGAGAAGGATGAATACCGTTATATAACCGGGCTGAAGTCTACAACACCATATATTTCGACTCAGCAAGCATGCATTAATCGGCTCAGTCGCCAACGCCTCTTATCGAGCTTCTAGCCTGATTACTGTAAAAATCCGAGCTCTATTATGGTCACATTAAGTATATAACTATCATCGAAACGATCTCAGCATAGTCATTGAATCTCCTGAATTTTTTGAGATCGGCAAGGGCGATGTCAATTGTAACGCAATGCATGGATATGGGGATCTTAACATGAGCCTACAGACACTCACTGGCAGGTTGCTCAACCACTGCTGCAACGCAGGAACTAGGATTCGATCGTGGCAGGTAAAATGTAAAAGTCATAGCTAACGGAAAGCTGATACGAATTTCTCAAATAACAAAATAACATACATTAGAATTACAGAATACTAGCAATGAACCCGTGCTTCGCACGGTAAGAGTGAGCTTGACCAGTGTTAGAAATCAAGAATCATGTCAATATATACAC